>JAXIVJ010019255.1:0-20288 GCA_036785665.1 Chirona hameri | reverse complement strand
GAGAGAGAGAGAGAGAGAGATAGAGAGAGAGAGATCGAACTGAGTTCGCCTGACCTTCCACTGGTACTGGACCGCGACATGTGTCCAGCTCGGTCGGATAACCGGAGCCGCTTGCGAATTGCATTGCAACCTGTCTCCAGTGTCACAGTGACCTCCTATCTCCTCTCCAGTGTCACAGAGGCCTCCTATCTCCTGACCACGTTCCGTCTCGACAGCCTGTCCGGCCAGTCGCCGTCTCCTGTTCGTCTGGCGACCTGAACCCATCCGGATACCCGCATGTGGCTTGTCTAATGACAGCCACACCACAGGCGCCACTGGCTATCTGACGACGCCTGGCCGTCCGACTGCCCGTCTCGTCGGTACCGCGACGGAGCCGCACCGCCCGCCGGCGGAGACGCGACGCAATGGCAGGCGTTACCCGGGGGCGGGGCCCTCTCGCCTTTGTTGCCGCGGCGGGGAGTTGGCCGCGAGCCACATGACCTGTCCGGGATGAATAGCCGAACCGGCCGCCGAGAATAAATGGCACATCCGCGGAAAGACAGCCCGCGGCCCGGCCGCGAAACGGCCCCAGTTGTTGGACTCGTTTGTCTAGGAATGTCGGGCTGGTTGAATGGCTGCTTGCCAGACATGCTGGGCTGATCAGGGAGACCGATGTGGTCTTCACCTGTTCAGGGGCCCGGGGAACCGTGTTATTCGCCGGCATTTTAAACAAGAAGACTGGTGTATGATTTGACTTGAGTTGTGAAGATGTTATGCTGCTACTAATGGTGGATAGGTGCGCATCCTTCACATGACGTGTCCCAAGTTATGGGATGGTCTGGTGATATTTTGCTCACTTGTTTTGAAATCAAGTGAGGAGCCCAATGCACTCTCCAAACGTTAGCAGATTGTATAATTTGTTAAGTACTGCCGGGACTATGACTGTCCTGTTTTGACTGGCGTATTTTGACTGACCTGTCGGTGACTGGCGTGTGGTACAATTGACTGACCTGTCGGGGCTGCTGGGACCGTGTGGTACAATTGACTGACCTGTCGGGGCTGCTGGGACCGTGTGGTACAATTGACTGACCTGTCGGGGCTGCTGGGACCGTGTGGTACAATAGACTGACCTGTCGGGGCTGCTGGGACCGTGTGGTACAATTGACTGACCTGTCGGGGCTGCTGGGACCGTGTGGTACAATTGACTGACCTGTCGGGGCTGCTGGGACCGTGTGGTACAATGTACAATAGACTGACCTGTCGGGGCTGCTGGGACCGTGTGGTACAATAGACTGACGACCGTGTGGTACAATTGACTGACCTGTCGGGGCTGCTGGTTGACCGTGTGGTACAATTGACTGACCTGTCGGGGCTGCTGGGACCGTGTGGTACAATTGACTGACCTGTCGGGGCTGCTGGGACCGTGTGGTACAATAGACTGACCTGTCGGGGCTGCTGGGACCGTGTGGTACAATTGACTGACCTGTCGGGGCTGCTGGGACCGTGTGGTACAATAGACTGACCTGTCGGGGCTGCTGGGACCGGGCTGCTGACCGTGTGGTACAATAGACTGACCTGTCGGGGCTGCTGGGACCGTGTGGTACAATTGACTGACCTGTCGGGGCTGCTGGGACCGTGTGGTACAATTGACTGACCTGTCGGTGCTGCTGGGACCGTGTGGTACAATAGACTGACCTGTCGGGGCTGCTGGGACCGTGTGGTACAATTGACTGACCTGTCGGGGCTGCTGGGACCGTGTGGTACAATAGACTGACCTGTCGGGGCTGCTGGGACCGTGTGGTACAATTGACTGACCTGTCGGGGCTGCTGGGACCGTGTGGTACAATAGACTGACCTGTCGGTGACTGGCGTGTGGTACAATTGACTGACCTGTCGGGGCTGCTGGGACCGTGTGGTACAATTGACTGACCTGTCGGGGCTGCTGGGACCGTGTGGTACAATAGACTGACCTGTCGGGGCTGCTGGGACCGTGTGGTACAATTGACTGACCTGTCGGGGCTGCTGGGACCGTGTGGTACAATAGACTGACCTGTCGGGGCTGCTGGGACCGTGTGGTACAATAGGCTGACCTGTCGGGACTGCCGCACCATGTGTTGCAGCTCCGTCTGCAGGTCGTTCTCCGTCTCGGCCAAGTCTCGCACGGCCGTCTCCATGGCCTCGGTGTAGGCGCAGAACTGGCGCGAGATGTCTGCAACGCAGCGCGCAGTCATGCCAGTCACAACGGCCGAGAGCGGCGCAGGAAATAACACGGGGAACAAAGAAGCTATAAACTTTGGGAATGACAATAGCAGAGCGACAAACAGCCCCCCCCAAAAAAAATGAAAAGTGCAAAATTATGTGTTGTATTTAGAACAATCCTCACCACTTAAAGGGAATAGTACACCTTTAACATTAGTTTTTAACTGAGATAGCCAGATTGTCGGGAGTACTGAGAAATCTCCAAATCTGATTTTTTTCTTTCCAAAACGACCTAGCTGCTGAGTTTCAACGCAAAAACCGTTGGGTATATTTGGTCATATTTTAAAGGGACAAATCTTGTGACGTTTCGCATACGTCATTAGTATTCCTACCGCACTTCGTTTTCGCCAGGGTAATAGAACGTTTTCGCTATTTGGACCGGCCGCCACCGAAACGCATTATGTGTTCATGAGGTATATTTTTTCTCTCAGAGAAAACGTGCATTTTAAACCATAACAGACACTCATTCAAACATTACAACATTTAACACATACACACAACATACATTCAACATTAAACATCATACCACGATACAACAAGAATATCGTATGCGGCCCCCGCCCGCGCCGCCTCGCGCTTATCGCGGTTCATCCCCGCGAAGCGGCGCCCCCTCGCCACCGCGGTGGCGGTGGGAGGGGGCGCACCGGCCGGGCGTGCGAGCCGTCAACCAGCTGGGTCGGCGACCCGCACGCCCGTCCGGCCGGGCAAAATCTGCCATGGGCCGGTCCCGGGTGGGGAATGGGCGGGGCCTATCCTCCATACAGGTGCTGAAGCAGGATTTCCCCCCATTTATTGTGCACATTATCGCTTATAGCATGACAACAATGCTGTAACGGCGCAGTATGGTAGCAGCAAGGACACATTCTCTCCGACACACGCTCACGCTGTGCACACGCGACAGTTCAGTCATACGCTACGCATTCTCTTTTCCGAACACGACCCACAACCCCCGGCCCCTCCAAAGTACACATTACAACATTCTGGCCCCACTTCACGGTCCAGCTCGTAAACGGCCTTAGAAAGGCAGGAAATTCTTCGTGTTCATGCCACTTTTTCGTACTTTTTCTACATTGCCATTTGTTTTGCTGTCAGGAATTCTGCTTGATAATGTTGTTTAATTATTCCCTTGAAGGATTCTAAACGTAACTGAGATAATCTATCGCTCTGCCCTAATTTACATGTTACTATATGTTGCTTAAGTAACAACAATATTAAGTTTACGACAGGAGGCGCACCCGGGATGCCAAGCAAGATATTTTCATGAGACATACAATGTTCAGATAATTTAAAAGTGTAATTTTCTAATTATTAGCTCCCAGAGGGGTTTCACATCTTCGCAGTCGCAGAAGAAATGTTACAAGGTACCGACAGCAAAACAATTGAGACATAGCGGGCTACCCGTAATACCCCTGGTACATAGGAATTTTCTAGTAGGAATGTATCGGTGAACAATTCTGAAGTGAAGCGACTGAATCCTGGTAAAATTGGTGCATTTACACGGAGCAAGATGTATGTTACGCCAGCTGTGAACGTTGACGCCTTCTGCTGCCCATTTTATTTCGGCTGTGGGTTGATGTCTAAAGACAAGTCGTTTATAATAATGTTGACTTTTTACATATTTTAAAGACATTCGGGAGTATTCGGTAACGGAGAAGAAAATGTCCTCCCTATCTTCGCCTCCAACTGTACAGTTAGGACTTCTATAAACCAGCTCTTTCCAATCCCTGGGAATCGCACTCATTAACCCGCGCGGCGCTGGGGGGGGTAAATTTGACCCCCCCTCCCTCCTGGATTCTCTCAATAACTTGGAAACGATGAGAGTTATCGAAGTGAAACGGTACCTTATGCTGCATTAATTTTACGTCTTCTGACAAAATTGTATTGAAATTGGTCAGTATTTTGGAAGATAATGACGTTTTAGTGACGTCATGTGATGCCATTTTTGGTGAAAAAGCGTTAAATGTTTGTAAAATCGTAACAAATAGAGTTGTGATGCAAATCGCAAAAATTAAACGTCAAAAGAAAGGAAATAACATTCTATTCCAAATAGCTATCTCGGATTTGCAAAATTTTGGATTTTGGACCCCCCCCAAAAAAAACTGATTTTTTGGGGAAAATTTCCACAAAAGTATTTTTTTAAAAGATATGTATAAAATTGGAAAATGTATTAGAGAACCAAGTATGGACGATATCCAAACAAAATTTCAAAGTAATATCTTCATTGTTCACTGACTTATGGCTCCCTAAGTATAAGTAACTCATGACGTCATTTTCTGAAAATACTTTTTTGCCTTTTAGTGACCAGATACATACAAATAAATGCCACCGCTGTATTTCTGAGACAAAGCTGGTCTGGACACATGACTTTTTTATTTAGATTAATCAATTTTAACTTTTTACCTTTTTGTGACCTGACCTTGACCTAAGGGCCATTATATGGGGTCAAGTTGTAAAAATGGTCGCTTCTATCCAATTGTACGTGTAAAATAACCGATACATGTGCCGTATGGCTTTCGTAGAACTGTGACCTTTTGTGACCTGACATTGACCTTGACCTTCGCTTACAATTTCACTTTCGCTTATACGGGAGATGCATGATATCTTTGAGAGCACCTTATGCGATAATTGTCGCTATCTAAGGCTTTGGATGGAAAGTATGGCCCAAAAGCTAAAATACCTTAAGTTTGACCCTTTGACCTGATCTGACCTGACACGTGACCTTATTTTAAGAATAACGGGTCTGCAATATATTCGTCTCCATGAGAGCTTTCGATCGCCGCCTTGCGCGTCTCGCTGCGGTCATTGGTTCGGAAGATAGGAGGGGGTAAAATTTACACCCCCAGCGCCGCGCGTTCGGCTGGAGACCCCAGCGCCGCGCGGATTTTGGACCCCAAAAAAATAATCTGAAAAAACCCTCGCCCTCGCCCGAGTAGGGCAAAATCACTACGTGTTCGGGTAGGGCGGTAGTACGACCCCCCTTAGCGTTTCGCCCCTAATTGAGCTAGAGCTTTGATTCGAAGACCAGCGTGTTGCTTGTGACGAGAGGAAGCCGCTGATACACGATTTTAAGGTCTTGGGTCATTAGGTGACTCAAAATTGAAAATGCGTATCAATTGAATTTTATCAAGAGAGATTAAGATCAGCCAGTACGCCGACGACGGAACTCTGTTCCTTCGTGAATGAACTCTGAAATCGTGAATGAGCATATCATAATGCTTAATAGGTGCCACATTCGTAATCAGCGTCACAAAATGTCCTAAAAACTGTAAAATTCCAAAAAGGTCATGTCGAAAAGGTCATGTCAGGTCATCTGAGGTCAGTGACCTCGGTTGACCTGTGGATGCGCATGACCCCAGTGGAACATATAATTATATAAAATGGATCCCAAATTTGAAATCAGCGTCACAAATTGTCTAGAAACCGTCAGAAGCCCAAACAAGTCATCTGAGGTCATCGGAGGTCAATGACCTCAATTGACCTCTGAAAAGGTCAATCGAGGTCACATTCTCAGTGGAAATCACAACTGTCACCTGGAAACACCTTTGCATATGCTTCTGAACAACAAACACTCTGAAACTGCACAAGTAACAAGCATCGATCTGCGGGACGCCAGTTGCGCCTGACATGACCTTGAGAAACAGGTCATAGGTCACGGGTTATGTGGGTTAGAAATTCACATATTTTTTCTTCAGATTATGTGTCAAATTTTTCAAAAGTAGGGTACTGAAAGTTTCATAGCAATCGGTTAGAAACTACGCGAGGTCAATGATAACGATGCCGCATCTGAACATAGCCTTCATAAATGCAGGTTTCGCATTGATTATAATTGCATTTTGAAATCGGACCTGGTAAGCGCTATTCACTGGTGTTGCGCATAGATTGTGATAGCTACTTATAATGTTTTTATAAAATTTAGGGATTTTCAATTGCTGTCTCTCATATTTTTTTAATTAGATCATTCAACTTGTATTCGCGTAGGCGGCGTTGTAAAATTTGCCTTCATGGAGCGTCGAGGCAAGTAGTTATTCGTTTAATCCAAGTCAACTTGAGAGACGCATAGAAGCTGGAAATATATATATAATATATATAAGCTTTCAAGTCACCTTTTTCCGCTGTCTGAAACAAGGTCTTTTTGGCAACTTTAGGAGGCCTTCCACTCCACAAGAATTCATGATTAGTCTCTGGATTGCATCTAATTCTGCCCTAGGGATGTGCGCACACATTGCTCTAGATAGACAATCTGTGAAGCTAAAAGCGTTTTGGAAACCACTATGCGGCCTTTAAGGTCAGGCTACGCTGTGACCAGGAGTTTAATGTATGTTTAATTTTGCGAATTACTGGAGCTACATTTTCCTCATCACATCGTTTTGTCGCACTGAACCAGATCCCGAGGATTTTACCCATCGATACTGCTTCGATGTCTTGTATAGTATCACGGACGAATCGGTGCTGTCCGAGCCAAAGTAGCTTTGTTTTGCGTAAATTTAATTCCAATCCGGAAACCGGTTGACATGTAGCGAGCATCTCAAGCACATGCTCAGCTGACTTTGTGTTTCGAAGGAACAGAGTTCCGTCGTCGGCGTACTGGCTGATCTTAATCTCTTGGTCATTGATCACGATCCCTTTGATGATATCCGCTTCCCTTATCTTAATCGCTAGCAATTCTACGGCTAAAATGAATAGTAATCCACTCAAAGGTGACCCTTGTCCCTTGAAATGTTCCTCTTGTCTAGGGGAACTATTGTGATGTATAACCATTGTTCGACACCGAAAGCTGCGCCCCGCTATATAGCAGCGTTACCCAGGATCGTAAGTTAGGACCAAAATTAAAGCAATCAAGAGTTAACAGCATGAACTCATGCTCAAGAGAATCGAAGGCGCTTCTATAATCAAAATCAAGCAGAAGTCCTTCAGTATCATCCATGTTGCAATACTCAATAACATCCGCAACAAGTCTAAGATTTTCGCCAATGTACCGACCTTTTAAAAACCCTGTTTGGCTTCGATTAATTAATTTGTCTATAACCATTTCGAGCCGAATCGCTATTACTTTCGCTACTAATGTATACAATACATCTAATAGACATATTGGTCTTTTATTTGCCAGTCTCCTCTGGTCATCTTCTTTTGGAATGAGTGTCAAGACACCCCTTCGATGTGTAATGGAAAATTTGTCATTTTCCCTTGCTTCGTTGATATATTCTATTACCATGTCTCCAAGATCGTCCCAAAAGAAAGAACAAAATTCGTCAGAAAATCCTGATATCCCCGAGGCCTTATTCCGTGCCATTTTTGAAAGAGCGACCTTACCCTCTTGTTTCGTAATGAGCAATTACTGACCTTCACATGCGGCTTTTTCTGTTTCGGACAAAGGAGGAGCGTTATTGCCCAGGGCAAAACGCTTAAACTTGTCCCAGTTTATGTGCCTCGACGCGTAAAGTGTCTCATAATAATCGGCACATTCTTTTAATATCGGTTTATTTCCCCTTACGATGTACCCGTCGTCCTTTCTAATTGCTGTGATCGCCTTTTGAGCAGTTTTCTGCTGTGCCATTCTAAGAAAGTACTTAGTTGATTTTTCACCCTCTTCCATCCATATTGACTGTGATGCGAGAATGGCAGCTTTTCCTCGTTTTAATTTGATCTCATGGCGGCTCCTGTCATACTCATCCTTTACTTGATCGCTAGGTGATGGCGACAATCCTACGTCCAATTCGCTTACTTTATTGTATAAAAGGTTCTCTTCCAGTCGAAGTTCGCGCGCTAATGTTTTACTACGCTTAATTGCAATTACTCTGATGCGGCTTAACAGCATTTCCACCTTAACGCCCTTGGCTATATCACCGTTGTATATGCCTACCTCGGTAGTCGCATCTATGATCTCGGACCTTACTGATTCAGCAAACTCATCATCTCCCGGCAGATTGTTGTTAAATCTCCAAATTCCTGGGCCGCGTTGCTCAGAGGCTATGTCTATATCGAGAACAACACAGCTATGGTCACTAAGAATGCCTACATCGATCCTTGCCTTTGCTGTATTTGAGCTAGACATATTATTTGCCATAACTTTGTCAATTTTCACTGGATTTCCAATTGAAAATAATACCGACACTCGTCTTGAAAAGGCACACCTTTTGATGGGTGGCTAGTACCGGCAGCTGCAATATTCTCCGCAATAGAAGCACATGCACCTGTAACTGCGATACATTAGCGGTACATTCTGCCTGTGGTTACAGTTTTAAGTAATTACCTCTGTCAATTGTGAACCGATTTCCAATTGAAAATTACCAATAGATCCTTAGTGATAAGATGCATTTGTTGATTGGTGGCTGGTCGGTGTTTATGCAATATATTTATTCAATTTTGACAAAGTTTGTTTATTGTTTACGTTGAAGTGCCGCTTAGCTCGAAATATTATTGGCTATAACTTTGTCAATTTTCATTGAGTTTCCAATTGAAAATAATGTCCACACTCGTCATCAAAAGGCACACCTTTTGATGGGTGACTAGTACCGGTAGCTGCAATATTTATTTACATCCACCACATGCCGATGAACACACATATAAACACATTTATGGGTAGGTATATCACATTTATTTATGTACATGAACATTATGGGTATGTGTTCACGCAACGCCACTCCAACTCGACGCATACAAGTGTAAACATTCACACATTTTCAAGCGCGACCAATATACTCGCGAGTCGCGACCCAGAATGAGGTTGTTAGTTTTGCTTACATATTCTGATTCAAGGATAGGCTTTTGCCGGTATGACGTCACTACTCATTTTGGTGACGCAAGATTATTGTGACGTCATATGTATTAATATCAATATTTTTCCAATTATGACAAATTGGTACCTTTTTCGCAAAAACGAATGCCAGAACCGTCATCAGGACACTCTTTTCCATCATTCCACGTACTTTTCCCAAGAAGTACTATTCCCTTTAAAGGGAATGTGCCTACTGTTTTGGAATGTCAAAAATATTTGTCTTACGGTAAGCAGCTATTGGTTTGCTTGTTAGATACGATGAAATTCACATCTGGAGCCCCTTTAGTTGAATTTTCACTTATATTGTTTTTGCTTGTTATTTTGTGCTATATCTATAAAACGATCGCCACTATAGTGATGTTATGTAAAACGGCGCACATAAGACAATCAAATTACGGCCACATCATGCAAGACAGAGGAACAAATTTTGCACAGCCTGTTCTTGTTACTGTGAACTTTATCATGTGCAAGTTTCGTAGCTCTAAATTGATATCTTCGTCGAACAATGGCCATCAAGCGTTGCGATCAGGGGGCAGACGGTACTGTGCGACTGCTGCTATCAGCGCGCACGAGCTGTTTTGCCGAATTGCTATTGGACGGCGCTAACGATATGCTAGCAGTTTAATCGATAGTTGCAGTGCTTATAGTAGCGGAAGCCCTCTCGAGTCTACCCGATAATTTTGTGATTCCATCACGTTCCTGGCTTTTTATATTGAGAGATATTTAGATATATTGACAAAGACAGAGCTGGCGTCTTTGGCATATCTCAGCAACTAGGGTGAATCTGGAGAAATGATGTAATGGCTCAATTCCGAAAATCCTGTTCTATAGACCAGTGTCAACAACCCCAAATGAGCAATGTCAGTAGACACACTCCCTTTAGATGACAATCAGCAATGAGAAGTCCAAAGGTCTTCCTACTAACAAGCTTTAAGCAGATTATTTGAAGCCGAGTAGTTAAGCAAAATGAATCGCAGCGAAGTGCTCAGTCGCTGCCGTTCTCACTTATCATACAAACGACGGCGACTAAAGCTGGATGTATTTCAACCTGAGAGAATGTCCTGATACCTCCTCCCAGTTTCGGTGAGGACACAACTGTCACACAATCAGCTCTCATGTGGAGTGAATCTAGGTTCGAACCACGATGGAGTCATCGCCTCAGTTGAATGCAACTACATTAAAACAGCGGTATATTGAACCGATTGTAACCGTCCACATTCAATTACAGCCATTCGGTAGATGACCAAAATCAGACATTTAGCTGTCGGGTATGATAATATTGTTCATGTTATCGGAATACTGATACAAGGACTCCCCTGCACCTAATTGGTGAGCTTCTGCTAAACTCCCCGCCAATATCTGACTGCGGAAGTCGCTAGTCTCATGCTGCGTCAACGGCATTATACACGGAAGGAGCTCTGTTCTTTGTGGTAGTAGGTCACTGGGCAAGAGAGATGAAGGAAAGGATAAACGGCTGGAAATCTCTAAATGGAGAGCCAGAGAGCCAGGCTCCTAGAATTGCTTTGGAGCAGGGGTGCAGAGTGGAAAACTCTGACTAAAAATAAGTATAAAGAGTGGAAAATTAAACCAAAAAGCATATGTACCAGGCTTTATCACCCAATTACCTGCCCACCAAATTTAGTTATTACCTACGCCAATGCTTACCTGTCTTTCCGTCCACAGGCTATCATTACATCCATACATCAGTATCAGGTTTCCAATTATCCTATACATTTTAAAATAAGGAGTGGAAAATTCACAGTAAAACTCAGGAAAAAGAGTGGAAAAATAGTATCCATAGGGTGTCATTTTCCACCCAAATTTCCCAATGCACTGGAGAGCCAGAGAGCCAGAGAGCCAGAGAGCCAGAGACCGAGAGACCGAGAGACCGAGAGACCGAGCGACCGAGCGACCGAGCGACCGAGCGACCGAGCGACCGAGCGACCGAGCGACCGAGCGACCGAGCGACCGAGCGACCGAGAGACCGAGAGACCGAGAGACCGAGAGACCGAGAGACCGAGAGACCGAGAGACCGAGAGACCGAGAGACCGAGAGACCGAGAGACCGAGAGACCGAGAGACCGAGAGACAGAGAGACCGAGAGACAGAGAGACAGAGAGACAGAGAGACAGAGAGACCGAGACAGCGAGCCAGAGAGACAGAGAGACAGAGAGACAGAGAGACCGAGAGACCGAGAGACAGCGAGCCAGAGAGCCAGAGAGCCAACAGCGAGCCAGAGACAGGGCACGTTTTTGGGAAGGTTCTGCGGCGACATTTGGCGATAATACGGAAATGCGATCTTCACGGTTTCTTCATAACTGCCTCAAGTATGAAGGAGTTACATCGGTTTACGGTGATTGCAACAAGTGCAAATTAGTTGATAATGAAATATGATAAAAATTGAATGGCAGAGGCGGTTTCAGGGGCTTGTAAAGGGGGGGGGGGGTTCCAGGAAGTATTCAATGCTTGGCGGGGAGCCAATAGGGCGATGTAAGGGGCATTTATAGCTATCAAGATGTAAAAGATAGCTTCTCCTTCCATTATTTGCATAATTTATTACATATAGAGTTGCAGGGGCGTGTTCAGGCACATGCAAAGGGGGTGACTGACATGGTGATGATGATATGCTAGCGATTACGGCGCAATAGACGGCTAGTTTATAATGATATATGCACATATGAGGCCACGATAGAAAATTAAGTCATTTTTTTCAGAGGCGCGCTCAGGAATGGAAGAAAGGGGCCATATTATTGCAAGGAAACTAAGATGCATGGGCCTACAATGACATAACATACTGCAGTTTTCGGATAAAACATGCACCACAGGGTATTCTACGAACAATTATAAGATAATAGGCGGGTCCAGGTAGGGTAAAAAGGGGGGTAAACAATGTGAATTGAAGTTGCAGGTGAAATAGTCACTGTTGACTAGTTATTATCATAATAGCGGATACTATACCTATCAAAAGGTCTTGCGCCTCCCCAGTTTGGATCCTGGATACGCCTATGATGAAGTATAACATGCAAAAAGGAACTATCTACGATCAGTAACTTATTTATAGTGCTGGGTAGCAACTTACCTGCGGTTACTATTTTTTCCCTATTTGACCTCCCTTTTTCTCTGACCTGGTACCGCCTATGGTAAAAATATGTTTAATAACTGTTTTGTCTAATGTCACAATAACACACCATTTCATCTATACAAAAACATCAAAACATTGTTGTATTACGCATTTACTTCACCCCCCTCTATTGCGTGACCTGCACACGCCTATGATTTTTGAATTTTCAAAAGTCACCGCCACATACTAATTCACACTTCATTCTCTATCTATCTATCCCCATTGGTTGCGTTAAAATCGGTTGATAAACATGAAAGATGTGTTGGATCACAAATACCTCTAAAATGTGTAGTTTTTGCCCCCTATTAAAAATGTCGATTTTTTAAGAAATGCAGATCGTGTTGAGGGGAATAATTATTCTGCCGTTTGATTTTGAAAATCGGACGGGTAGATCTCGAGATCTTGGGGGGGGGGGATCCGCCCCCGTTACAAATAGGGGTAGCCAGGAGTGTTACATATAGGGTTAAACGGCGGGGACGCAAAGCCTTGTATGATATACTACGACCTAACACCGCGGGTTAAACGGTTATTTATTATTAAATTTATTATTAAACGGTTATTGGGGTATATACGACCTAACACCGCGGGCTATTGGGGTATATACGACCTAACACCGCGGGTTATTGGGTATATACGACCTAACACCGCGGGCTATTGGGGTATATACGACCTAACACCGCGGGTTATTGGGGTATACACGACCTAACACCGCGGGCTATTGGGTATATACGACCTAACACCGCGGGTTATTGGGGTATATACGACCTAACACCGCGGGCTATTGGGGTATATACGACCTAACACCGCTGGCTATTGGGGTATATACGACCTAACACCGCGGGTTATTGGGGTATATACGACCTAACACCGCGGGCTATTGGGGTATATACGACCTAACACCGCGGGCTATTGGGGTATATACGACCTAACACCGCGGGCTATTGGGGTATATACGACCTAACACCGCGGGATATTGGGGTAAATACGACATAACACCGCGTGCTATTGGGGTATATACGACCTAACACCGCGGGTTATTGGGGTATATACGACCTAACACCGCGGGTTATTGGGGTATATATTACCTAACACCGCGGGCTATTGGGGTATATACGACCTAACACCGCTGGCTATTGGTGTATATACGACCTAACACCGCGGGCTATTGGGGTATGCACGACCTAACACCGCTGGTTATTGGGGTATATACGACCTAACACCACGGGCTATTGGAATATACACGACCTAACACCACGGGCTATTGGGGTATATACGACCTAACACCGCGGATTATTGGGGTATATACGACCTAACACCGCGGGTTATTGGGTATATACGACCTAACACCGCGGGCTATTGGGGTATATACGACCTAACACCGCGGGCTATTGGGGTATGCACGACCTAACACCGCTGGTTATTGGGGTATATACGACCTAACACCACGGGCTATTGTAATATACACGACCTAACACCACGGGCTATTGGGGTATATACGACCTAACACCGCGGGTTATTGGGGTATATACGACCTAACACCGCGGGTTATTGGGGTATATACGACCTAACACCGCGGGCTATTGGTTTATATACGACCTAACACCGCGGGCTATTGGGGTATATACGACCTAACACCGTGTGTTATTCGGGTATATACGACCTAACACCGCGGGTTATTGGGATATATACGACCTAACACCGCGGGCTATTGGTGTATATACGACCTAACACCGCGGGCTATTGGGGTATATACGACCTAACACCGCGGGCTATTGTGGTATACACGACCTAACACCACGGGCTACTGGGGTATATACGACCTAACACCGCGGGATATGGTGTATATACGACCTAACACCGCGGGCTATTGGGGTATATACGACCTAACATCGCGGGCTATTGGGGTATATACGGCCTAACACCGCGGGCTATTGGTGTATATACGACCTAACACCGCGGGCTATTGGGGTATATACGACCTAACACCGTGGGTTATTGGGGTATATACGACCTAACACCGCGGGTTATTGGGGTATATACGACCTAACACCGTGGGTTATTGGGGTATATACGACCTAACACCGCGGGTTATTGGGGTATATAAGACTTAACACCGCGGGCTATTGGTGTATATACGACCTAACACCGCGGGCTATTGGGGTATATACGACCTAACACCGCGGGCTATTGGGGTATATACGACCTAACACCGTGGGTTATTGGGGTATATACGACCTAACACCGCGGGTTATTGGGGTATATACGACATAACACCGTGGGTTATTGGGGTATATACGACCTAACACCGCGGGTTATTGGGGTATATACGACCTAACACCGCGGGCTATTGGTGTATATACGACCTAACACCGCGGGCTATTGGGGTATATACGACCTAACACCGCGGGCTATTGGGGTATATACGACCTAACACCACGGGCTATTGGGGTATATACGACCTAACACCGCGGGATATGGTGTATATACGACCTAACACCGCGGGCTATTGGGGTATATACGACCTAACACCGCGGGCTATTGGGGTATATACGACCTAACACCGCGGGATATTGGGGTATATACGACATAACACCGCGGGCTATTGGGGTATATATGACCTAACACCGCGGGTTATTGGGGTATATACGACCTAACACCGCGGGTTATTGGGGTATATATTACATAACACCGCGGGCTATTGGGGTATATACGACCTAACACCGCTGGCTATTGGTGTATATACGACCTAACACCGCGGGCTATTGGGGTATGCATGACCTAACACCGCTGGTTATTGGGGTATATACGACCTAACACCACGGGCTATTGGAATATACACGACCTAACACCACGGGCTATTGGGGTATACACGACCTAACACCGCGGATTATTGGGGTATATACGACCTAACACCGCGGGTTATTGGGGTATATACGACCTAACACCGCGGGCTATTGGTGTATATACGACCTAACACCGCGGGCTATTGGGGTATGCACGACCTAACACCGCTGGTTATTGGGGTATATACGACCTAACACCACGGGCTATTGGAATATACACGACCTAACACCACGGGCTATTGGGGTATATACGACCTAACACCGCGGGTTATTGGGGTATATACGACCTAACACCGCGGGTTATTGGGGTATATACGACCTAACACCGCGGGCTATTGGTGTATATACGACCTAACACCGCGGGCTATTGGGGTATATACGACCTAACACCGTGGGTTATTCGGGTATATACGACCTAACACTGCGGGTTATTGGGGTATATACGACCTAACACCGCGGGCTATTGGTGTACATACGACCTAACACCGCGGGCTATTGGGGTATATACGACCTAACACCGCGTGCTATTGGGGTATATACGACCTAACACCACGGGCTACTGGGGTATATACGACCTAACACCGCGGGATATGGTGTATATACGACCTAACACCGCGGGCTATTGGGGTATATACGACCTAACAATGCGGGCTATTGGGGTATATACGGCCTAACACCGCGGGCTATTGGTGTATATACGACCTAACACCGCGGGCTATTGGGGTATATACGACCTAACACCGTGGGTTATTGGGGTATATACGACCTAACACCGCGGGTTATTGGGGTATATACGACCTAACACCGTGGGTTATTGGGGTATATACGACCTAACACCGCGGGTTATTGGGGTATATACGACCTAACACCGCGGGCTATTGGTGTATATACGACCCAACACCGCGGGCTATTGGGGTATATACGACCTAACACCGCGGGCTATTGGGGTATATACGACCTAACACCACGGGTTACTGGGGTATATATGACCTAACACCGCGGGATATGGTGTATATACGACCTAACACCGCGGGCTATTGGGGTATATACGACCTAACACCGCGGGCTATTGGGGTATATACGACCTAACACCGTGGGTTATTGGGGTATATACGACCTAACACCGCGGGTTATTGGGGTATATACGACCTAACACCGCGGGCTATTGGTGTATATACGACCTAACACCGCGGGCTATTGGGGTATATACGACCTAACACCGCGGGCTATTGGGGTATATACGACCTAACACCACGGGCTACTGGGGTATATACGACCTAACACCGCGGGATATGGTGTATATACGACCTAACACCGCGGGCTATTGGGGTATATACGACCTAACACCGCGGGCTATTGGGGGTATATACGGCCTAACACCGCGGGCTATTGGTGTATATACGACCTAACACCGCGGGCTATTGGGGTATATACGACCTAACACCGTGGGTTATTGGTGTATATACGACCTAACACCGCGGGCTATTGGGGTATATACGACCTAACACCGTGGGTTATTGGGGTATATACGACCTAACACCGCGGGTTATTGGGGTATATACGACCTAACACCATGGGTTATTGGGGTATATACGACCTAACACCGCGGGTTATTGGGGTATATACGACCTAACACCGCGGGCTATTGGTGTATATACGACCTAACACCGCGGGCTATTGGGGTATACACGACCTAACACCGCGGGCTATTGGGGTATATACGACCTAACACTACGGGCTACTGGGGTATATACGACCTAACACCGCGGGATATGGTGTATATACGACCTAACACCGCGGGCTATTGGGGTATATACGACCTAACACCGCGGGCTATTGGGGTATATACGACCTAACACCGCGGGCTATTGGGGTATATTGCTTGTTCACTATACGGACGACCATTTTGCGACCCCATAACTTGAAAAGCGGTGACCGGTTGTTGATGCCTTCAAGTGGCAAGGGCAAGTCGTCTGGTCATTGTAAGGTATGCACAGTAACACACATCACATGCAGGCATTGCCAGTCATCGGGGCCCGTATGTTGCATGCAGGTAAAACGCGATCTGCGTGAGCTGGACAGTAGCCTAACAATGGTCCCCCAGAAGTCCGGTATCAGTTAATTCAACATTAAATAAATCATGTATATGCAAGGGGCTTGTTATGCAGGTTACAGGACTCAATGCTGGCAAGTTGCTTGTTTCCGCTTCATATAACCTCAACTAAAGTGAATAGCCAAAAGTGCAGCTTCGATTTCCAATCATCCTCTACTTACCAATTTCATCACCAAGTCGACCCGTACTCTCGCGGTTCGGCATCTCAGAATCCGTTCCCGGCTGAGGAACGCGGACCCGACCGTCGAGTCCGCGACCTTTCGTGACACCCGGGGCCCTTCCTGCCGCCGGGATACACCGGGTCCACCGCGCCCACCGCCCCCGGGAGGCACCGGGTCCACCGCCCCCCGCCGCCGGGATACACCGGGTCCACCGCTTCCACCGCCTCCACCCCCGGGAGGCACCGGGTCCACCGCGTCCACCGCCCCCGCCGCCGGGATACACCGGGTCCACCGCGTCCACCGCCTCCACCGCCCCCGCCGCCGGGAGGCACCGAGTCCACCGCCTCCGCCGCACATACGGCTAACTCGGTATCAAGGCTAGCTGGATCTATCATGGATGGATGGGTATTAATTTTCCTGGGAAAAATGTCATGGCAGGTTCACTTGTGAACGGATTTCGAAAAATAATACACCGTTCAATAGGTAACTGCGCCGCGCATCCCCTGCTTCGTATGAGTCCCGGAAACGCAGAGGCGTCACTAGGAGCGATACCATGGGTAGGATTTGTCTGCCATGTTCATGATACATCCTACAAATGCCTTCAAAGATAGTCACGGATAAGCAATGTTGTGAACAGGAAGTATAATGAATAAGATATTTTCATATAAACTTCGTCGTTCGTTATGCAGTGGCAGATGCAGCAAGTATGACGGATAAGATAATACCATCGAAGTTGTCATTATTACGAGCGAGCGCGAAGCGCTCACTCGTCCTTCCGTGGTATATGGGAAGATCTGAATATGAGCGACCCGGCCCGACCCGGCCCGTGGCGACGCTTTTGAGAAGCTAATATCTCTGCAACCGCACGTCCAATGACAAGCGGGTTTCTTTGCTGAGTCCAACCTAACCTGTTTGAGACCAGTGCCGGCTCATGCGGGTGACTACCACTGCGCGTGCCGCGAGCCGCGTGCCGCGTGAGGGGTGTTGAAAAGTGTCAAATTTGTGTCAAAAGAAGTGTCAAAAAATTTCAAATTTTGTGTGTAGTTAGGCTCTCAGCCGCCACTTTCCCACAAGTCAGGGTTGGTGTGCCTCTGCACGTGCACACCCCTATTCTATATCTCAAGAACGGCTGAGCCGATTGTGTTCAAATTTGGTGTGTGGTTAGGGACCCCTCCGCCGCCGCCTTTCCACAAGTCAGATGGGGTGCCTCTGCACGTGCGCACGTGCACACCCTTATGCTATATCTCAGGAACGGCTGAGCCGATTGTGTTCAAAATTGGTGTGTGGCTAGGGACCTCTCAGCCGCCTCTTTTCCACAAGGCGGGGGTGGGGTTCCTCTGCACGTGCGCACCTATTTTGTGTGTCTCAGAAACTACTTGCCGATCGAGTTGAAATTCACCATACATTTCGTTCGTGCTCGCTCGTTCATCGCCAACTACGGCGCCTTACTGGTTTTACTCAGTGGCGAATTCAGCGAACATGACAAATGACAATGGGTACATTTTCGAAGACGCTAAGCTGGATTCTTTTTCTCTTCAGTTCTACCGGGAAATAGGCCAAAATATTTACATATCTCTCGTATGTGTTATAGGCAACTTAAAATATCCACTGCAACTTTGCATTAGATCTGCATACTCACTGCGTACTCATTGGGTCGGTAGGTACAGCTACCACAGTTGAGAGCAATATAATACATATAATTTTGGATTGACGTTAATATTTGTGTACGCAGAGGCGGTTCCAAAAGGGCAAAAAGGGAGATCGGCAATATGTAATCAACGACGTTACCTCTTGCCATTATCGTGGTGGTCTTGCATGCATCCTGATGCTAATGACTGCTGATTATTTCATCGCTGCTTACCCCACTTGCGTGATTTGCGAAACATGCGAGTATATTGATGCACAAGTACAACATTTAGAGGGAAAACACCCCTTTAACTTTGTGTATTACCAGACAATGTGTGGACATCTATTATACAAAGTGAAAAATTGGAATCAGAGGTGTACTGTGGGTCACGTGAGGTCAACAAATAACATCACGAGATCCAGGGATCAAGGTCATTCAAGGACAGCAACAAAAGCCGAAAATAAAACTTTGTCCGTTCCATTGAAAATTCAGATATATAACTTTTACTGCCATTTATATAATTAAAACATACAATTTTGGCCTCTACAAATGTATCTACAGCGTTACTTCTGCCTGAGGCTATAAATGCGAAACCGGAAGTAAGATCAAGCTAATTTTCACATAGCTGAGTTCAGGGCCCCTAAAAATAATTTTGAACAAGAAGTGAGAGATGAGACTCATCGAAATGTCATGAGCCCCATATTCCATTTGAGGCAAAAATGAAGGCACGCGACTGTGATCAAAGCCTCCTGGGGCTCCCCGTCGCAAGTCAAAGCAAGAAAATCACATACGATCTTATCCCTCGCCCGGTTGGGGGGGGGGGGGGAGGGGCACCCCCTCGGTTTTTCTGGAATAACTCGCGTAGTTTCTAACCGATTGCTATGGAACTTTCCGTACCCTACTTTTGAAAAAAAAAATTGACACATAATCTGAAAATTTTGAATTTCTAACCCACATGACCTGTGACCTATGACCTGTTTCTCAAGGTCATGTCAGGCGCAACTGGCGTCCCGCAGTATCGATGCTGGTAACTTGTGCAATGTGCAGTTTCCGAGTGTTTGTTGTTCAGGAGCATATGCACAGGTGTTTCCAGGTGACAGTTGTGGTTTCCACTGAGATTGTGATTTCGATTGACCTTTGCAGAGGTCAACTGAGGTCGTTGACCTCCGATGACCTCAGATGACTTTGTTGGGCTTCTGGCGGTTTCTAGGACATTTTGTGACGCTGATTTCAAATTTGGGATCCATTTTAAATAATTATATGTTCCATTGGGGTCATGCGCTTCCACAGGTCAACCGAGGTCACTGACCTCAGATGACCTGACCTGACCTTTTTGGAATTTGTCAGTTTTAGGACATTTTGTGACGCTTCTTACGAATTTCGCACCCATTAAGCATTATATGCTCATTCA
>JAXIVJ010019254.1:0-20292 GCA_036785665.1 Chirona hameri | reverse complement strand
CAAGATGCATTTAATTACTATGTTAATTATTTTAATTAAAAGACGAACTCAAAAATATATTTAGCCGCTCAAGCTACACTTACTCATGTACAGCGTTTTAAACACCAGAAGAGGTGAACCCTAAAACACGTCATTTGGCCAAACCACCCAATCATGTTGGAGGCATTGGGAAGACATAGGCCTGTTACAACAGACTGAAAAGTAGGTCATCTTTGGCTGTCTACAAAATGGTCTAGGCGGGGCTGGGGGCTGTCTGATGTCGCCCCCGGAAGGTGCTGCAGCACAGCAAGAGAATTATTCTAAATTTGGGTCCCTGTGATCGTAATTGCTGTAAGGGTTAGGTCAGGTTTGATTATTTATTGTTTTTGGTGACATCAAAGCTTTGGTATTACTAGCACACTTTTCTGTTTGTTGTATTAATACTCTTTTCTTCTAATATGGACCTCAAGAACACCATTAAATGGGGGGTGAATTACTGAACTATTACCCAATTGATAGCAACAGTAAATCCCACTAATCTTCACATGAATCAATAATCATGATCACACTCAAAAACAAAGACCAAAATACATAAAGCACAGATCTTTTTCAATAACGGCAAACCCCATGCGGTAAAAAAACGAATGAAAAGGTGCCCGAACCACATCACATTTAACCACCCACATTTATCTTCAAGCAGACACAATTCACAACGCGGTGCAGCGATAACAATGGAGATAGTTAATGTAGGTTCGTACTTGGAATTCGTGAAGATAAATTATGTAGGTTCGTACTTGGGAATTCGTGAAGATAAATGATGTAGGTTTGTACTTGGGAATTCGTGAAGATAAATGATGAGAATCGCCGCGCCATAAACGACTTTGTTTATTTGCTACCATATTGCAAAATATTGTTGCCAAATGCTGTGACGTCACCCTGGAGTCGTTTCTCCCTCGTGGATAAACCTTATTAGTAAAGTAACCTTGGGGTCACTTGACCTGGTCTGGTGACCTGACCTGAGATGAACCGAGGTTATTTTTTCTTCTTTAAAGTGTGAGCAATTGATGTCCTAACAGGTGTGCCAAAACCCGGCGGCGCTGCGCGCCGCCGTTTATTCGCTATCTTTGAAAAACCTGAGGGGGGGGGGGGGGGGCGGAAATCAACCCCCCCTGCAGTGCGCGGGTTAAATAGTTTTCGAGTTACAGCTTCGGGCAACTTTGCAATGTCGTGCAAAACTCTAATTTTCAGCGGGCAATGTCTCCCATCTCAATCAGGCGAGTCATACAAACATATATATCATCAGAATCATCATGAACCATAGATTGTATAGATTGTGATGTAAATATGAGGCGCGAAATTTGGAATTTCAACACGTGATATTAGGTAAAATCACGTGATTTTATAATGTGACCATTTTGAATTCGGATGTTTTGGTCATGCCAGAAACGACTTCGATACATAAGTCTTCGATGGTAAAAAAATGGAGATAGTTTTTCTCAAAATATTGTATTTATATCTTTGTATTTGGAAAAATCATGGTCAGCACGTCTTCGGTAATAATACCTTTGCACGTAATTGTGCTAGATAGCTCATTTAAACGGCACTATACTTATCTCGTCGACCTGATTTCAATGATATATAACATAAGCCATGTAGTCGCTCTGTGACCCCAACGTCACGTGACCAGAGGTCACTCGGTGAAGCCCACATCAGATCAACCAAGCCCTACATCTCATATGTCGATGAAAATATGTGTCGGGGGTTATCTGGGCCGTACATTCACGCTGTGAAATTGTCAGCTTCGTCCGTCGAATGGTTTTTGAGTTATAGCTTCAGGCATCTTTTTATGTCGCGCAAAGCTTTAATTTTCAACGGACGATATCCCCCATATAAATGATTAGAATTATAGAAACCTATATATCGTCAGAATAGCCATTGACCTCAAATTAATGTAATGTATTTTGTTGTTGAAAATTTGAATGGATTTTGTTTTTGCAATTTTGACATATGACCGTCAGGTCACGTGATTTCGTAATGTTCACCGTTAAAATTAATTATTTTTTAGGTGGAATAGGAGGGTGCAGGCCCTTCGAATCTCGTGACCCCTATGACACTCAGTGATCAAGATCACGTGATGACATAATTCAATATTTCGCCGATAGAGGCGTCAGTGGATCCTCAAGAAATCAAATTTTCGCATCCTTATTTGCAACCGAGAATGCTATCAAAGTAGCTAAAAGTGTCTTACAAAGATAAAGATGTTCAACTTTGTCAAATAAAACGAAAAATTCAACAAAGCAAAATATTGTATAATCAAGCCAGGTAATTTCGGAAATCCACATGAGGTCACGTGACCTTGAAGTCATGGAGCTACCTGCAGGGGTCATGTTATGTATCATTAAATGCAACTCGACGTGTCAAATATAATGCTGTTGAGTGAAGCTCTCTAGCACAGTTACGTGCAAAGTTATTACCAAAGACGTGCTGGTGACCATTATTTTTCCAAATACAAAAATATAAATACAATATTTTGAGAAAACACCTATCTCCATTTTTGTTTTGTTTACCATCGAAGACTTATGTATCAAAGTCGATTCTGGTATGGGGGAAAATCCGATTTTTAAATGGCCACATTATAAAATTACGTGATTTTACGTAATATCACTTGTTGAAATTCCAAAATTTTGACATTTTCAAAAAGTATTTATATCATATTATTCTATGGTTCATGATCATTCTGATGATATATATGTTTGTATGACTCGCCTGATTGAGATGGGAGATATTGCCCGCTGAAAATTAGAGCTTTGCGCGACATCAAACAGATGCCCTAGGCTATAACTCGAAATCCATTCGACGGACGGGGCTGAAAATTTCACAGCGTGAATCTACGGCCCAGATAAACCCCGACACGTAGTTGTATCGAGATCTGAGATGTAGGGCTTGGTCAATCTGTCATGGAATGCCCCAGGTCCTTTTCGCCTCTAAACTTTCGAATTGATGGCATATGCGATTATACTGTTGAATCTCACTTATTTATTTATTTATTTCACTTTAAAAGACACATCCGCTACCAAAACGGCTATTCTGTGTCTCGTGTCAAGTTGTTCCTAAATACGCAGGAATATATGTAAACATGCATGCAATACATTCACATCATATCAGCACTCAATCTGCGAGATCATACACACAACACATCGTAGCATGCAGGAGAGCTCAATCGGCGCGTTCCCGTTCCCATAGGTATTCCTTCAGGTCGCGTTTAAATGCCGGGCAGCTAAGGCAGCTGATGATGGATCACCAATTTCATTATCATACATTTGCCTAACACATCAAAAATCTTTAAAAAAAATACGAATACATATATACGTGAATACCGGTTACCAATGAGGGCATGCACAACCTCATTTTCCATACCAGCCCTCCTGTGCGGGACACGAAGGAAGGGACATTAATATCGCCGCTGCCGTCTCCATCGAGCGTTCAGCCGACGCACCATCAGCCCTCGGGAAGACGAACAGCAACGATCAACACTGGCTGCCTCTTCCCACACGGACCATCGCGGCGTGCGTTTACGACCGGCGGGCGCACGACCATCCCGGCCCTGGCTCTCGAGAGCCGACCGTCTCCGGGCAGAGCTCGATAGGTGGCGAGACGGACCGGACCGTCTGTCCGCCTCCAGCCGTGCTGGTATCGCCGACTTAGCTGCCGCGGTGCCACCTTCCTCCTGCGGGACACCCAGCTGGTAATTATGCAGATAGTTCGGCTGGCTGGCTTTCAGTGATCACCGGTGCCGCCGCGTGCCGCCGACCGTCAACCAGATAGCGTGCCCTGACGTTCACCCCATGACCCTGTCCGACCTGGTCAGGCGTAGGGATCCCCCTCCGGCCCAGCTGCGCAGGATGTTTACACAGAGACCGTGGCGGTCTCCGTGGCGCTGCTGGCGGTCTCAGGTGGTTGGCAGGCTCCATGACCCTGTCCGGGTAGCATCGGCATCTAGAATGCGTAAACAGGACCCCGCCGCCGCCAGACCGATGTTTGGTGTTTATGGAGCACAGTGAGCTGTGTATGTGTGTCTGTTTGTGTATCTGTATGTGTGTGCATGCATTTACGAACTTCGCTGATGTGGTGACAGTGAAGGGGATGGGGGAAGGGAGGAGAGATATTTATGCATGTCTTTCCATTGCGCTGATGCGGTGGCCTTAGGTTTCCATGCAGGCGATAATTTTCCTCACGTCTTTACGGGCGCTGGCGGCCGATTTGGCCCTGGCCGGCAGCCGGACTGCAGGCTCCGCCAGACGTCCCTTGACTCGGGCCCAGGCCGGAGCGCATCCATCATGCATCTGTCGTCGCCAGATAAGGATGACGGCGCGCTTCACGCTCGCCGGAAAACCGAGAGGGTCGGAAGTTTTCTGAACGGCTCTTCCATTATCTTCGCAAAGCGACGCCGCTGGTTTCGAACGAATGAGATACCCTTATCGAAGTACCAGCGTTATCTAGTGCCAATACGTTTCATATGGAGATGATACGCGTGGTCTGAAGACTCTTTAAAGTTCATATATTTGCATGTGATCGCATTGAACTCGGTCAAAGATCTCTGGAGGCTTATTGGGCATGGGGTTGAGTACCTATACAAAACGCATACTTATTTTCGGAGGGCAGTTATTTCTATTGAACCAGCTCTGAGGTTTTGTATACAAATGCAAGTGCAAATTGGTTGTTGCATTGTTTTGAAACCTAGTTCCATACATGTATACACAATCGTTGAGCTTCATCGTCTGCGGCTCGAGTCACAAAGCGAAACGGGTGTGGAGTCGCCTAATGTAGGCTGTTCCGCACGACGTTTAAGCATTGCGGTACAGCATAACACTCTGAATCTCGGTTTGAAGCTCTATCCTAAGCTCAACGCTATCCCAATCAGCCATTTACGGGCAATTGTGGAGACTTTGTCGAACATTTTATCCGAAAAGCCCATCATACTGCTCTCCTAATGCGTTATCTGTTCCACTTCGCTATCTTTTCACTGTAAACACGTCTCGCGAAAGCTTTCAAACTTGCCACACCGGACGATTCGAGCATCCGTCATATGGCAGCGCTGCAGAATATGGCTGCCCTGTCGGAAGGCGGCGGTCTCGGCGAACGGGCTGCCGCGTCCGGCGTCTCAAGCGCTATCGAGCTGGTGTGAATGTTTTCGCCGGTCGGCGGGGGGGGGGGACGGCGCGCACTACCGGCTGCCCCGGTTGGTAGAGCATCGTCCTTTCATCGGTGGTCGGCCCGACCAGCAGCGGAACCCAATCATTCCGACCATGCCTGCAGGAGAACACACCTACATGGCCGGTTTACGATAAGTAACGATGCAGAAAGCGCCGGCCGCCACCGGGGGGGGGGGGGGGTCGGGCGGCGCCTCTCGTAAGAAAGGAGGCGGAAGCAGGCGCCGATTTCGGTGATGAATGGCCGAATCTGCTGTCACGCCGTATTACGGCGTCCATGAGTTCAGGACGCGCTGTATATTTTGGGAGTTCACACTTCGGAGAAGCGATGGTAGCAGGGGCGCAGCCAGGGGGGGGGCACAGGGGGCACGTGCCCCCCCCCCCCCCCCCATTGGGTCGAGGGGCCCGAAGGGCCCCTCGGCCCAATGGGAGAAGGCCTCGGCCCCTCAGCCACACTCCTATGATAGGTATCGACGTACAACTTACAGTACCTTATGCTGCATTAATTCTACGTCTTTTTACAAAAGTTCAATGAAATTGATGTAGCACTTTGGGAGATCATGACGTTTTTAATGACGTCATGTCACGCCATTTTTGGTCGAAAAACGATAAATGTTTTACAAATCGTAGAAAATCGAGTTTTGAAGCAGATTGTAAATGCAAAACGTCAAAAGAAAGGAAATGGCATTCTCTTCAAAAGTACTATCTCAGATTTGCGAAAGTTTGGGGTTTTGACTCCTAAAAATACAAATATAAAATTTTCCAGGAAACTTTCACATTGTTTTCTTTCTTGAAGATAGGGAAAACGGAATATATCTGAGTGAACCAGGTATGGACGATACCCAAACCAAATTTCAAAGCAATATCTTAATTGATTTATGGCTCCGTAAGCATAAGTAACTCATGACGTCATTTTTTTAAGTTACGTTTTTTTGGCTTCTATTGACCAGATACAGACAAATAAATGCCACCACTGTTTTTCTGAGACAAAACTGGTCTAGAGACATGCTTTTTTATTTAGATGAATCAATTTCAAATTTTGACCTTTTGTGACCTGACCTTGACCATATATGGTGTCAGGTTGTGAAAATGGCTGCTACTATCAAATTATACGTGTAAAATAACCTTCGTAGACCTCTTGCCAAAAATTACCTTTTGTGACCTGATCTTGACCTTAACCTTTGCTTGCAATTGCACTTTTTCCTAATGCGGGAGATGTATTATATCTTTGAGAGTACTTTGTGCGATAATAGTCTCAATCTAAGGCTTTGGATGGAAAGTATGGCCCAAAAACTAAAATACCTTAATTTTGACTTTTGACCTGGCCGTGTCCTGAGATGTGACCTTATTTTGAAAATGTCTCATAAACGTTAGATGCGGTTCATTGAGAGCTTTCAATTACGGCCTTGCGCGTCAAGCTGCGGTTATTGGTTCGGAATATAACGAAGGGGCAGAATCTGCCCCCCCCCCCAGCGTGTTCGACCGAATACCCCAGCGGGGCGCGGGTTAATTTGTCTTATTAAATAAAAAAATATGTCAAATTTTGGGCGAATTTGGGCGGTTTGGGGCATGTCAGCTTGCCCCCCCCCCCCCCTGCTAGATCTGCCAGTGGCCATACACTAAGACAAGCTACTTGAAAATCCCGTGAGCGCTTAACATTTTCAATGGAAGTTTTATACGTTGCTATTTTCTGAAGTTGTCTGACCAAACTTACGACGGATCGTTTCGCGTAAAGCCCCTCCGCACTCCATAGTCTACACATTAGTGACTGTGAATTACCTCGAATTTATGTGTTTCCAATGTAATATGTCACAAACGTGAGCAATCGGGATAACGTAAAATGTTGAGGGCCAGACGTTCCGCGTTGCCTCTTATTGATTGTGTTGCTGCTGGGACCTTCAAGGTGCCTTGTGCGTGCATCTAAAATGGTTAACCCACGCACAGACGGGGTTCGCACCAAGTTCGAACCGACGGGGGGTGGATACCCGCCCCTACAATATTTCAAACGTCATGCAACGTATAGCGACAAACAGAAACAGGTTAGATAGCTCGAAACAAACAAGGTCCAATGAATGTACTAAGTCATTATTTTAGGTCAGGTCATTTAGGTCATTGAGGTCACCAGAGGTCAACAAAGGTAAAATTTAGGCCATAAATGGGTGTCCTTACCAAAACCCGTCTATATCTCGAGAACAAAAAGAGGTAGCGACGCGCGAGAAAAAAAAAACGTCCGAAAGATTACTGGCGGATCCAGGGGGGGGGGCATCAGGGGCAAATGTCCCCCCCCCCCCAGGAATCTGGGAGGGGGGAATTCAATGCAAGTATGCCCCCCCCCCCCCCCCCCCCCGCGCGTTCCCAATTTATCGTAAAATCGTCTTTCCAGCAGTCAAAATCCAGCTATCCACAGTCAAAAACCGGAAAATTTCGCGGCATGACACAACTTTCGCAATAGTTTATACAAATTTGGAAAATGGGAAAATGAATTCCATTAGGTAAGTGTCTGGCAGAGGCTCTCCTTGGCGATAATTGCTGGCACTGGCGGGTCCAAGGGGCATCAGCGACCAATGCGCCCCCCCCCCCCCCCTCCACAGGAATCTGAGAGGGGCATTCAATACAAGTATGCTCCCCCCTCCCTCCCCGCGCGCTCCCAGCACTGAACGTGAAAAACAATAGTCCTATGAGAAAACTTCATGAAAACGGAAGTATTTTTCTCTCGAGTGATTGAATTTGAAGTTTGTATATCTCCCTTTTTTAATGATAGAGAAAACAGCGCACCTGATGCCATTCAAGCAGCCCAACCGGAAAATTTCGCGTCGCTTCGCGGCATGACAACTTTCGTAATTACTTATACAAATTTGGAAAATGGGAAAATGAATTTCATTAGGTAAGTGTCTGTCAGAGGCTCTCCTTGGTGGTTATTGCTAGCACTGGCGGATCCAGGGGGCATCGGGGATAAATACCCCCCCCCCCCCTTCCACAGGAATATTAGAGGGGCATGCAATACAAGTATGCCCCCCCCGCACGTTCCCTGCACTGAACGTGAAAAACAATGATGTTAGGAGAAAACTTCATGAAAACAGAAGTTTTTTTCTTCTCTCGAGTGATTTAATTTGAAGTTTGTATGTATCCCTTTCTTTCAATGATAGACAAAACAGCGCACCTGATGCAATTCAAGCAGCCGCGGTGACACTTAACCCGCACCCCGCTGGCGGGGGGGGGGGCAGAATCAGCCCCCCTCCCGGATTTTCTCAATAATTTCACAACTATAATAGGTATCAACGTCAAACTTTCAGCACATTTTGCTGCATCAATTCTACGCCTTCTCACCTAAAGTCCAATTAAATTGATGCAGTATTGTGGGAAATAATGACGTTTTAATGACGCCATGTCATGCCATTTTTGGCGGAAAAAACGATAAATGTTTGAACAATCGTAGAAATAGAGTTTTGAAGCAAATTGCAAATAAAAACGTCAAAAGAAAATAAATGACATTTTCTTCAAAATGGTTATCTGGAATATTCGAAATTTTGTGTTTTTGACCGTCCAAAATAGGAAAAACTTTTTTTCGGAGAGAAAAAAAAACATTTTTTTTGTGAATTTGAAAAGTGAATTTCTTAGCTCGAATACCAAAGTAAGGCGACCGGCCCAAATCTGCGGGGAAAAATGGGGTACCCTTTTTGCCACAAAAAGATGCCCCCACGGAGAGAGGCTGGATCCGCCAGTGCGAAAGATAATTTAATTTGTTGTCACTCAGGCTTCATCAGATTTGATCTCGGGTCAATAGCTAGCTCAGGGAAGACCATCGAACGTGAAATATTCTCAAAATAGCGGAATTGTTTTTATAGAATTACTTTTGAGATACGCATGCTAGAGTGATACTTACCGTTTTTACCATTGTGTTTCTCTGTCGAGACATCGAATGGTATATCGGATGATCATGACCTAGTTAGGTCATATTCGAAAATTGACATGTCCTGTGCTCAGGTCAAGGCAGATCAAGTTCAAATTTTACACCAATCAACGTGTCTCGACGAGCGAAGCACATTGTTGATAACTTCATTACTCTACCTTCATTTGGCAAGGAGTTATTGAATACAAAACACGTAAACTCTTGGGTCACCTGAGTTGACCTCGTAGAGGTCACATAACAAAAATGTGACTTGGATCTTTGCATTTGGCACAAGAATGGTGTAGGCACCTGGTGAAAACTGGTCAAATTTAATCGTTTTTTTGTGGATTTCTACGTGTTTTTATTTTCTCCATTTACTTATAATGGAAGTTTACCAATCGAATTGACCTTCGGTCACCAATATGACAAATTCGAGATATACGAATTATAGGTACTTATGGGCTATGGCCTAAATGAATCCTGTGAGTTTCAAACCGCTCGGTCGATCACTTTGGCACGACCACAAACTTTCAAAAACTTGCTTGGAGGTGGGATCACTGAACGTGACTTGTTGACCTGACCTGAGATGACTCGAGATAAAAAATGGCACACAATTTGGGTGATTGTTCCCCAAAGAGTTACGCCAAGTTTAGCGGCGCTGCGTGTCGACGTTTTTACAATATTTACGAAAACTTGGGGGGCGGATATCAGGGGACGGATATCCGCCCCCCAAGTCGGTGCGCGTGTTAATACTTCACATCATGGTGCCAACAGGGATCAGTTGCCGCATTTTTGTTTGGGATCAGACTAAGAACTTATCAGTCAATCTACGCATAGGTTCTGTTCGACATGGGCCTGTCTGACGTTTTTTTGTTGCCACTATTTGGGGGCCCGGCAAAATATAGTGACCCAAAGCCGAGGATATATCATTTTACACCATTTTTTTTGGGGGTGTGTGGTTTTGATCGAAGGGGCTCCTCGGGATGCTGTGCCTCCCCCTCCCCCCTCCCTTGACGAAGGTCTGTCTTCGCCCCTGGATCTGACCTTAGGTCACCGATATTAGAAATCCAAGATAAACGAATTGTAGGTACTTATGACCTTATTAATTCATGTGAGTTTGAAACCGCTCGGTCAATCACTGTGGCTTTGCACGACTTTCAAAACTTGCTTGGAGGCGGGGTCACTTAACTTTCAAAAACTTGCTTGGAGGTGGGTTCACTTAACAGGACCTGTTGACCTGACCTGAGATGACTCGAGATACAAAATTACACAAAATGTGGATAATTGATGCCCAAAGAGCTATGCTAAGTTTGGTGGCGCTACACACCGCGGTTTTCCCAATATTTACGAAAACCTCTGATGGGCGGAAATCCGCACCCCACGTCGGTGCGCGTGTTAATACTTCACATGGCGCAAAAGGGAGTCAGTTGCCGCACATTATTTTGTATCAGACTACGGTACTTATCAGTCAATCTACGCATGGGTCTGTTCAACATGGGTCTGTCCGACGTTTTTTTGCGATAATTTAGGACCCCTGCAAAATATAGGGGCATAAATCCGAGGAGATACCATTTCGCGTTTTTTTTTGGGGGGGGCCTTTGGCCGAGGGGGCCCTCTGGGGATGCCGTGCCCCTCCCTTGCCGAAGGTCTGGCTGCGCCCCTGGATGGTAGTAGCGGCCTGACGGGGTTGTGTCAAATTGCGAGAGACTCGGGCTTGTTTCTTGGTATCGCCGTGGTAGCGTAGACATGCATGATATGAATCCGTTTTGTGAGGTCGATTTGCTAAAAGCTTTACGCAGAGGATTAACGCAATGTGACCGGTGAAGAAGGGTGGTTCCGGGTGTGTTAAAAGTTGCGCAAAATGATACGTCATCCTTTTATTATACCTGAGCTGGCACAGATAAGGTTTGTTAAATGAAATTAACTCACATGAAAACGCAAACTCGTATATTCTATGTCGTGTAATTATCCTGTATCTTGATGGGTGTAATTTAACTGGATTTTGTTAAGCGAACGGCTTCTTGTTATTGAGTGCGCTGTCAGACTTGAGTCTTTTTGCATTTGGTTATGAAATAAAATGTCAGCATATAATCAATCCGCTGTTATTTGTTAGTTTTTTAATGAATCCATCACTTAAAGAAAACCAGACGCTAGTAGTTATGTTTTGGGAAACAATGCCATCCGTAAATAACGTCTTTGCGTCTTTTAGAGCATCGAATGACCGGGAAAGTAAAATACGAATGTCTCAAGTTCGAGTATGAAGGAAGCACGACGATCCTTTAACCCGACACGACGATCTAGGGGGCATTTATTTACTGGGGGGCGTGTAACGCCCCCCCCCCCCCTTGATGAATTTTCGCAATAGCTGAAAAACTAATAGTGCTATCAACGTGAAACTTCGGATACTTTCTTGTAATTCATGTTTACGTCTTGTGTGCAAAACTGAAGAAATTTCGTCGAAATTTGTTTCCAGTTATAGCGAATTTAGTGACGTCACTACACACGAGTTTTACACCAAAATCATCGAAACTTTGCCAGGCCGTACAAATGCCACATGTGAAGTAAAATGCAATCAAAAAATGACAAAAGATAGAAAATTGCAACCGCTATACACTGGCTATCTCGAATTTGTGAATATTGTACTTTTTTACCCACAAAAACTAAAAAAAAACGTTTTTTGGGGAAAGCTATCACAAATCAAAATTTTCTCAAATATTCAAAGACCGGAAGATATGTCAGAGAACTATACCTAGGCAACTACCAAGACAAATTTAAAACTGATATCTCCATTTTTGACTGACTTATGGCAACTAAAGTATGGGTAACTCATGACGTCATATTTTGAAATTGCGTTTTTTTTATTATTGACTTGATACAGACAAATAAATGCCACCACTGTATTTCTGAGACAAAACTGGTCTAGCAACATGCCTTTTTTGTTTAGATTTAACAATTTAACATTTGGCCTTCGGTGACCTGAACTTGACCTGAAATTGACATTTACTTCACGTACATGAAGTCAGGTGGTAAAATTACTATCACTATCTAATGATACGTGAACAATAACTCATAAAACATGTGTTGCATGACTTTCGTAGATATTTTGAGCATAGTGACCTCTTGTGACCTGACCTTGACCTTGACCTTGGCCAACAATCTCACTTTAGCTCATGCGGGATATGTATCATACCTTTGGTAGCACTTTGGGTCAAACTGGTCGCAATCGAAGGCTTTGGATGGAAAGTAGGGCCCATAAGCTCAAATACGCCGATTTTGACCTTCGAACTGACCGTGTCCTGACATTTGATCTAACTTTGACATTTGTTAGCATGCTTTATATTCGTCTCATTGAGAGCTTTCGATTGCCGCCTTGTGCGTCTCGCTGCGATCCTTGGTTCGGAAGATAACTAGGGGGTGTTTCACGTCTCACCCCCCCCCCCCCCCCCCCAGTCAATGGCATTCTGCTGAGACCCCAGTCAATGCCGGGTTAACATCAAACATGTTACATAACCGACATGGGAAATATTTGAACTCATTTTTTCATATAAGTGCTTTAAAGATAAGTGGCACAATAACGGCATCACAGTCACTTAGCGTTATTTCGGTGATAAAGCGTAGCTCTCTCGGCTCTTCCTCGGCAGTCGTCCATCTACCGACTCCGTTATGTTTACTTTCTTCTCTGCGCTTTCCTCAAGAGAAATGGACGTGGGAATACCGCTGAGATAGCGGCGGCATCGTTTATTCCCATTTGGTGTAACACTGATGGAGAACGCCGCTGTCGGCCCGGCGTGGCGCTGTCGAGTGGTCCGTGCCGCCGCCGGCAGCGGGGCTGGCCATCATTTGAGCCGGCATCTGCCGCCGCCAGACCGAGCCACTTCCGCCCGTCACCGTCCGGCCATCTGTGCGATCCGCCGTCCCCGCCGGCCGTGACGCGTGGCCGGCTCGCACCATATCCAACGCCTCCGTCTGCCGGCACGCCGCGCGTCTCCACTCCATCAGACACGCCGTTCGACGCCGCCGCCTACCCGGCCCGGCAGGCTCGCCCCCGGCGCCCGCCCCCGGCGTCCGCTCCACCCACTCCGCTGCTGTCGACGAGACGCGCCGGGCGAGAGCCGGGAAATCGGTATTACCCCGAGAGGAAGCGGCCAGCTGCTTGTTCATTCAGGCGTGCGCGTTGGAAGGAGAAGAGAGAGATGAACCGCGGACGCTGTCAGCACTAGCAGACGCTGGCTGCGGCGAGCTGCGGAGAATTCAGAGTTGCCAGACGGAAGATTGAGAAAGGCAGAGCGGGATTTGTGGAGATATCCAGAAAAAAACACAGTGTTCAAGTGTTCTGTACGTTTGGTTATCGTTCATCCTTATTATATAGTGGTCGTGTGACCCTGGCGACCTCGACTCCAAATTAATGTTACGGTGGGTCTGCCCCTTCGAGCAGTGTTACTTACGGTCACAGGATATTTCCATCAGTATGTCCAGCCATCATGGAGAGGGAGAAGCAGATATAGAAGACTGCACATCCCGCCACACACATATGTTCGTACGAGCCACTGAAATGCAATGTATATATATATATATATATATATATATATATAAGTCTTCTTACAGCATGCTTTCATCCTTCATAAACGTGTAGAAGGAAATTAGATAAGGTGATTGATGGTTTGTGGCCCCGGCTTAATGTACATAAGCTGCTCCAGGGTAAAAATATGCATTGCAGATGATGCAACATTTCCTAATGGGGTATCCCCGTGGTACCGACATAATTGGTACATACATAAATGGATAAGCACATACATTATTGGATAGATATTAACACTCGGACTAGTTTATTACCGAGCGGGCGCGAAGCGCCCGTGAGGTTTCTCGTCAACTTACTAGACAAATTTACATTTGACCCGGCCCGAACCGGCCCGACCTGGCCCGAACCGGCCCGACACTGCCTTACAGACGCTTTTCGGAAGCTAATAACTTTGCAACCACTGTTCCGATTGAGATCAGGTTTTCACCATTGGATAGGACCATCAAATCAATTTTAATTTTGGTATGGTGCGTTCTGACAGGGGTGGTACCACAGTGCGTGGCACTGGGCATATGTAAACGTCGAAATGAACAAAAACCATTCTTGATTTTTAAAAAAATGCCTTGATTTATCTAAGCACCAGTAAAACGCCTTTTTGGGCAGTGACCGAGCGGACGCGCTCTGGTAAAGCTAAAACAGGTTTGAAATATGAAACGGTACGGGAGCACATGTAGTAGTAGCACATAGTCCTTTTAGTCCTTTTAGTCCTCTATAAAAATTACCAGGCCTCCATGCATGTCAACATAAAGATTAAGTTATATTAAATTGTGCATGCTCTCCTTTCTCGAATCCGCCAAAAGGGAGTACGTCTTGAGCGCTGCATGCTTCAGCGTATAAAAACGAATGCTTAGATTAATCATGCCATTTTTTATCAAGAATGATTTGTGTTCACTTCGACGTTTGTGTGTACCATGCGCTGTGGTACCACCTATTTATTTTATTTACTTGGTTATTTTACTTGGGTCGGACCGGGTCATAACGCACCACACCAAAATCAAAATTGATTTGATGGTTCTGTCCAATGGTGAAAAACCCGATCTCAATCGGAGCAGTGGTTGCAAAGTTATTGGCTTCCGAAAAGCGTCTGTATGGCCGGTTCGGGCTGGGTCGGGCCGGGTCGAATGTAAATTTGTCTGGTAATGGTGCGATCGGCAACACGACGACGAATTCGCTCTCCGACGAATCCAACGCTCCGACGAATTCGCTGTCTCGTGCGTTCTGTAACAACAAAATTGTCCGCCGGTTTTGTCACTGCTGCACCGTGTCATGGTTTGTGTAGTTATAGGGCCTTGGTGTGTGTGGTTATTTTACTTGTTTTCAGAAATCACGGTACTTTGAACTTTGTCAGTACTCAGCAACACTGCAGTCAAAACAACAATACTGCAGATGACGTTATGGCACACTGCAAAAGAAATGAGCCCTCCCAACGATTGGTCGGAAATTCGCGCTCCGACAGAGCGAATTCGTCGGGCGATTTCGCTCGTATGCAGATTCGTCGTGTTGCCGAACACACACTGAGCAAATATTCGGCGTCCGACGAATCACCGACGAATTCGTCGTGATTACGGCGAATTCGTCTTGTTGCCGATCGCACCCTAAGTTGACGAGAAACCTCACGGGCGCTTCACGCCCGCTCGGTAATTAATGTTTACGATGAAGCATGCAGCGCTCAGGACGTACCCCCTTTTGGCGTATTCTAGAAAGGAGATCATGAACAATTTAATACAACTTATTTTTGTATGTAGTTTGTCCCAGGGAAGCAACATATACCACTCGCTTACCGCCGATTAAAGTGTTTTACTGGTAACATGAAATTATCTTCAGCGGGATACAATATGAAATGTACAATGTCATATCAGCATAACCAATAAAGTACGCAGCATAGAGTCAAGAGGACAAATAACAAACGATTCTCAAAGTGGCGTGCAGTATGAAACCATCCGGCACATTCCAAAGTAATCCAAAATAATTATAAGTTGTAATTACCGAGAGGGCGCGAAGCGCATGTGAGGTTTCTCGTCAACTTACTAGACAAATTTACATTTGACCCGGCCCGACACGGCCATACAGACGCTTTTCGGAAGCTAATAACTGTGCAACCACTGCTCCGATTGAGATCGAGTTTTCACCTATGGTTGGTCGATCAAATACATTTTGTTGTTGCTATGCTGCGTTCTGATAGGGGTGGTACCACAGCGCGTGGCACGCGCAAAAGTGGGGCAGGTCAAATCACCGATTTTAGAGGAAAATCGCGCCTAATGATATAATCGCGTCATCAACCTGGACCACATTTGACGTACGCCAAGAGCCAATGATGCCCCATATGTTGCATGCCTAATTTGAACTTAAGGCTTCAACGCACGTGAGCACGTGGAAGAAACAAGTGTGTCGGGTTACACCCCTATGATGTATCTCAGAAACTACTGGGCGAATTATGGCGAAATTTGGTGTGCTGCTCCAGACTGAGATCCTAGCAATACTCCACATGATGAGTCGGAAGTTGCATGGCATGTGCGCACGTGCGAACCCCCTTTTATATCTTCGAAACTACTGGACCTATTGAGCTGAAATTTTGCGTTTAGGTTAGGGCATGACTATTAACTGTTTTAGACGTGCCGAGGCATACACCAATATGCACGTGCGCACGTGCGCCACCGTATTTCAAAACTCGGAAACTACTGGACTTATCGAGGTGAAAATGTGCAAAATGTGCTAAGGAAGGGCTGTTAGGAGGTTTGCGCTTGGCGGAACTTTGGAGTCACTATGCACGTGTGCACTGCGCACGTGCGGATACCTATTTTATATCTCTGAAACTACCTGCCCGATTCAGCTGAGCATTCCTATGCATACTACGATATAACCACGGTAAAACTATTGAACGTTGTATTCATCATTGGAACACAGTCAATGCTCACGAGTCCTCCCGTACCGTTTCTTATTTCAAACCTGTTTTAGCTTTACCAGGGCGTGCCCGCTCGGTCATCACCCAAAAAGGCGTTTTACTGGTATACATATGTCAAGGTAAGACCTGAAGGGTCATTTGAGTCTATAAATGTCATCCTAAAGTTCAAATAGTTTCAGTGATATATTTCACAGTTCTCATAAAACTTGTGTTTATATGTCACCTGTTATTACATATGGAACTACTCTAGTATCTTTGAGTCTAGCTCATCACCCTTCCCATTGTTGCATCGTTCTTTGCCCGTCCGCGAAAACGTTTTTCTTGTTTCACAGGGTTCGTATAATGGATGGTATCCGTTGGAAACTCGTTCGCTGGGCCGGCTGAGTGTGCAGTGTTGCAGCTAATTCTGACCAATCCCGCCGTGGATCCTAATTGGCTATTAATAATGCGATTTTTGCATCTCTGGCCTGGATTTGTGGTGATGTGTTCTGCCTCCGGGGCGTACTAGCCGTGATGCACTGCCGCTGATAATTAAGATTGGTGTTAGTCCGAAACTTAATTAGCCGTGAAGGAAGGACCATCGGCTGTTCCAACGGATATTTGGTTTAGATTTACTCCAATGAGTTATTGGGATGCTGACAGATCGGCTCATCTCTGGGTTAAACTAATACCAGCTGGGATGTAGCATGTGCTATGCTGGTTAATTTAAGGTTTAACCCTCGCCCTACGGGGGCTTTTTTCACCTTCGCTCTACGGGGGGCTGACAAGCTCCCCCCTGTTAACTTCCAAACCAAGCAACTTAGAGCAATGCGGTAAGAACCAGAATGTTTCCTGTCATGAGAGAAATCTAACAGTATGCGATTTTTAGGTTTCAGGTCAATGGGTGACCTTCCAGGTCAAGTGAATGACCTCAGATTTACCTCGTCCAGAACAGCGATTTTGCTCTTCAGAAAACCTCAAAATTAGAAATTGATAAATGTATTAAAAAAATCATGTTTCTAGACCAGTTTTGGCTCATAAATACAGAAAATTTAATTATTTGTTCGTATCTTGTCAAAAAAAGTCAAAAAAAGTTATAAAAAATGACGTCAACAGTTGCTTACACTTAGGGAGCCATCACTCAGTCAAAAATGAAGATATTGCTTTGAAATTTGGTATGGGTATTTTTTATACTCAGTTATCTCACATATATTCCGGTTTTTTTAACATCTTTGAAAAATTTGATTTTGTGGGGATTTTTCCCAAAAAAAAATCAGCTTATTTTTATTTTAGGGGTCAAACACCCAAAATTTTGAAAATCTGAGATTGCCATTTGAAAGAGAATGTCATTTTGTATCTTTGGTCAATTGCGTTTGCAATTTCCTTTAAAAGTCTGTCTTCTACCATTTTTTCAAATATTTATCGTTTTTCCACCAACATGACGTCATCAAAACATGATTATCTCCGAAACTACTCAATTAATTTCAATTAAATGTTTACAGCATGCGTATAATTGTTTTAAACTCAACTACCGAAAATTTCAGCAAGATGTGCCGCATGTGGAAAAAGTTAATCAAGAAAAACCTCAGGGGGCCTGTCAGCCCCCCCCCCCCCCCTAGGGTGAAGGTTAATTTAGCTAGTATTAAACAAAAATGCATGGCATTGTGGTGTTTTTTGCTGTTTCAGTAACAAAAAAGTTGCAGCTCTTATATTAACCATACTTTCTTCAGGTTTTTTACCTTTTTATGCTGCTCCTTGTCAGCGAAAAATCAAGGGCTTACAAGTCACAACATAACACAAAATGGCCAATACAACAAACCGGCAAAAATGCCTCAGGTTGTTTTTCACATAGTTCTCTCCGTGTAGCGTTAATTCCAATACCGAGCGCCAGCTTGTTTTCGTCCTCGAACATAATCACTGCGACTACGTGTCAACTCGCAATTTTCCGCTGTCGTCGTTGCTGGCGATTCACGTTCACAAACAGAAACTTATCCGCGTTCCAGGAAACTGCTGGCGGCGGCGGTGCGCGCCAACATCACCGACCGCTTCCTATGGGTGGGCAGCGACTCGTGGGGCGCCAAGGTGCACCCGGTTCGGAACCAGGAGCATGTGGCCGAGGGAGCCATCACCATCCTCCCACAGCGCACCCCGCTGCCCGGTGAGTGTCCACAATTACTGGAGATGGCTGAACAAAACATGCAAAGTCAATTATGGACAATGGGTCCACGATTTGCTACCTCCCGGTATAAATTTGCATTTAAAATGCCTGACATCGAAATTATAGGATGCACTAATCGAGCCAAATGCTCTATTTTGGCTCACCATGCACTATAATTTTGCAAACCACCTGTGATGAAAAATAAATATATTGTTTTAAGGAATTGTGACATAGAAGAAAAAAATCCCTAGGTGCTCTATATCGCAGTACTTCTCTTTAGCGCTTTTTGAACGCGACCCCGATACAGTGAGACACGGTCAGGTACACGGCTGTGCCGCTGTCCGGCAGGGTTTGACGAGTACTTCCGCTCGCTCCGTCCCTGGGTACGGAGGGGCGATTGCCGCTCAGGCCGACCGCGGCCGGCCAACACCAACTGCAGGGACATCTGGTTCCGCGAGTTCTGGAGTCAGGCGTTCAACTGCAGCTTCGGCAGGCGGAACCCGGGCGTACGCCGCTGCACTGGGGACGAGTCGCTCACCAAATACAAGCAGGAGGGCCTCGTGCCTTTCGTAGGTGAGTGGATGGAGATGGCAGAGGCTATCCGGGGATATTCGGAGTCAGTCGGAGAGTGTATCGGATGGATTCAGGGAAGTACGACAGTGTCAGCTGCAGTGTTCTCTGAATTTCGGTCGATCGTGACCGTGCCGGTCCGCGGCCTCTAGACAATCGGAACTTGGCCACAAAGAGCTTCGATTAAGGCATCGGCCATGTGCCTGACACAGTTCGTTTGGATAGTGAATAGTGATGGTAAATAGATTGCAGTGACTTAACCCAACCGGCATGTAATGGAACCGTTCTCTTATTGCTCGTGCTGAGCAGCAAGACCAATCAGAATCCAAAACGTTATTTGCCACAAACTTAAAGGAACCAGCTTTATATTTCTTAAAGAAGATTGATGAAAATGTATATCATCATACGACAGATGCAACACGTATATTTTACAAGTCTTTCGTGCTATTAAAGTTCTGTTCCGCGGCATGGCAAATGTCTGTGTGTGTTACGAAACCACTCCATCCACCGTGACTAAGTAGGGTATCTGTCACACAGCATACCAGATAAGCTCAGTAAACGAGCTCAGCCGGAAACTTGCCGCCACACCCCGCGCCGGAGCTAACACACTGCCCACATCCGCCGCGACCGCCCGCAGTCCGCCCGCAGACCGCCAATTCCTGTTTGGCCGCCGGCTATGACCGATAATCGCGTGCCCTCTCCACACGACGCGCCACACGCTATGCTAATCCCGTCCAATATTAACTCCTACAAATGGCCTGTCGAGCGTCGGGTCCAATTCCGCGGCTGATGGACGGCCGGCATTTGTTGGTCATCAGTGGAGCATGGCCCCCGATCCCCCCGTCCCCGTCCCCCGTCCCCCGTCCCCCGTCCCCCGTCCCCCGTCCGTCCCCCGTCCCCGTCCCCCGTCCCCCGTCCCCCGTCCCCCGTCCCCCGTCCCCCGTCTCCCGTCTCCCGTCCCCCGTCCCCCGTCCCCCGTCCCCCGTCCCCCGTCCCCCGTCCCCCGTCCCCCGTCCCCCGTCCCCC
>JAXIVJ010019253.1:0-20293 GCA_036785665.1 Chirona hameri | reverse complement strand
GCTCTACAAATCTGCTATCTCAGTTCAAAACCCCATGTTAAAGGTGAACTTTAACCACGTTTCATATTTCTCGACACATTACAGTGAATTCAAGCTCGTGTTCGTGCGAAAATCGCACAACGAAGGACTGTTTAAAACAATCGCTGACCATATTAGCTGAGATACAAGTAGACTCGACACTTCAATGCGGTGTTCCGAGTGAGAAAAACACACGCAAAAACGCAAACTGGGCTACAGCATATATAAGAAAAGAAAACGTGCTCGTGTTAAGTATGTCGCATCCTGTAGCTCTGACAAGTTGTTTGTAGCTACCGGTCTCTCCCGTCAGACTGTAGGTCCGACCTGTCAGCCCACCCCAGACGAATAGCGAACAATATCCCAACCTATCGGGCTCCACACAAATGGCGAGTCGGTCTGTCACGGATTGGTGCGACGCTCTCACTGCAAAGTCGGATAATAAATATTTGTCGCACTCTAGTGAAATATATTTGGACCTGGCTCAACCAACGTGCCCTCATCGCCAGTGTTGACAGCCTCGCATGAAATCCGAGGCAAAAGTCAACCACCGAAAGGGTTTTACCAGGTCAGTCGTTACCATTTGGCTAATCTTCACTAGATTGTAAAAACCTGCTTATGGCTCGGCCTTTTCAGGTTTCGAATGTCCTGGATCACATCGCCTTTTTTGCCTACTGAATGAACAGTCCTTGGGCTGTATGGGGTTATTCCCGTATTTTACCTGCCGACTCTCAGTCCGGGTTTGCGTGGGCCTACAAGAAGGCAGGTACGGTTAAATGCATGGAGTTACTGGTTTCCGAGTCTTATTACAGGTGTCCGCTGAGGCCGCTCGGCATTGATAAGTCGGGGAAATCCCGCGGTTATCGGGTTACCTCAGCAGAATATACGGCGGCACGACTATCTCCGCTGAACGAACTGTGCCGCCCTTCCCAACAGTGTCACACGCGGGCAGACTCTTCCATGCGCCCCCTGGACCAGTCCGACGTTTACACACGCGTTCGGCACCGATGCAACGTACCTGCTGTTGTCCTTTGCGCTGGGCAGGAACCGGTTACAGTCGCGTCTGGAGAAGGTCGACTCGATCCACGAGGAGACCGTGCCCGTCTCCCTTTTCCTCTTCTTCGAGGCCGACGATTTGAACATGGCCGCCGGTCAACTGGCGCTGATTAATGGTGTCCACACGTGTACCTGCAACAACCGGACCGCGTCGTAAAACCAGTTTATGATGAACAGAATATCAGAATCGGTAGATTTGTATCATATCGGCAGCTTGGTACCGTGAACAAAAACCCATTGTAGGGCAGTATATAAAGCGCAGGTAACACGAAATTAAGCTGCGCGGTTCTGATGAGCACCGCGAAGTTCTGGGTGTTGTTATTGATCCCATACGCCTTTGAACCTGATATTCTCGATAATTGCCCCCAGGCGTCCGTTTCTTGGGATTTGATGTCATTACTCCACTGCCGGAACCATTGTCACCACATGCAAACGTCAGACTAAGGCACAAAAACGGGTTTTGCCACAGTACTTTGATTATATACAAAAATAAGAACTTGTCACCAGCTAACCAGGTTATGCTGCAATAACTTGCTTATGCTCATTGCCCTGCCCCGACTAAAACGCTGTAAGTTATGGCTAGGCAAGGTCGACTCATATAACAGTTTAAGTCTGACTGCAGTTTTCTTAACGGTAGCACACGCATGCTCAATTTGTGAGAGGCAGTTTTTTTTACCAATCGTACACTTGGCAGGCAAATGAGGACACTAAGCAAAAAATGCAGTAATGTTGAGCGAATGTCATTTCCCTAGTCGTCGGGTCCACTATTGAATTTAAATTAAATCCGAACACTTCGATTGGATACGTTTCAGGGATCAGAACACTTCAGTGGGCGACCTCGTTGTGTGGACCACCACTATATGATCGCGCCATTCCTGGTCCCAAGCAGAATTCAGAATTGAAAGCTTTCCGTGCCGCAGCCTCGGAACGGTCCTTCCAACCCACTCCTACTCCTCCCGTGTGGTCTAGGGGTATGACACTCGGCTCACAACTCAAGTGGCAGTGGGTTCGAGGCTGGGAGGATGGACGTTGTTTGGCCCGCTTAGTTAAATATTAAGCCAGCTGGCAACCGGCGAGAGAGGGCCGACCGAGACCCGGCAGGACCGTGTCACCATCTATCTGCGGCACGTTAAACTTTCGGACCTAATTCATCACCGGTGAACCGGGCGCGGGCGTGTGTGGATCGGTGGTGGGACCGTGGTGCTCTTACGCAACAAGCTCGGCTTAGCGGGAAACGGGGTCTGGAGCCACCCACTCGAACAACATTCGGACTACAAAAATAAACCAATGCTGGGATGGACATCTCCTCTGCCACCGACCCCGGCCATCCCAGCCAAGTGAAAAAGGTGTACACAAGTCGGGGCGCGTACCCTTTTAGCGTCAAGGTCAAGAGCCACGCTAAGCAGAGCTAATTGCACGAACCCTGGCCCTGAACCCTACTATCGCATCATATAATTTATATAGGTCATGGGGCAAACTATGAGTTGTTTTTGTCAACACTTCCTTGGCCAGATCATTGTACCTCATTGACAATGTATTGTTGTTATTATTGCACACAGATGAAGTTCTCAATTATTTAATTCTGATAAAATATTGTAATCAACAGGCTGGATAAAATATAGTACAGGTCACTGCAAAAGCAATGGTAGTTGTGGCGAGTCAGATAATCGCTAGTATCTCTTACACCATTTGTCGGAATCGTTTGAAATTGTGCGTGCTGGTTGCAGGCGCAAAAGTTCAAACGATTCCGACAAATAGTTTAATAGATATTAGCGATTATCTGACTCGCCAGGCTTCGCGAGAGTCGAGAGAGGGCTTCCCTAGACCCCAGAGGACCGTGTCGCGATTCCGACAGATGGTTTAAGATGGTTTGGTTTGGAATGGTTTGCTGGTTGCAGGCTGTAGCCTGCGACCAGCACACACAAGTTCAAACGATTATGACAAATGGTTGAAGCGATATTAGCGATTATCTGACTCGTCACAACTACCATTACTTTTGCAGTGACCTGTACCTACATGTATAATATGGTCAGAATACCATAATGTATTCACTGCAGAGCTTACTTCACCTGCAATACAATTTATTCTGACAATAGTCTAAGATTGATTAAATATTCAGTACATGCCAATTAACTTAGCAGTTGCAGGCATCATCAATCACAGTGCGATAAATTTAAAGCACAACTGAAACCAAATATATGCAGAAACCAACTGCATAGAACCCAGTGATTTCATCAACACACTTCAATGAGTTAACACGCGCCCTAGAGGGGGGAGGCGAAATCCCCCCCCCCCCCCGGGTTTTGAGGATAGCGCAAAAACGGTGGCACGCAGCGCCGCAGTTTTTTGCACACCTGTTCAGCAAAGAACTTCCCACATGATGTAAAATTCTTGACCTCGGGTCATCTCACGTCAGGTCACCAGACCAGGTCACGTGATGACCTCAACTCCAAAACGTTTGCAGTAGTACCACAGCCACAGTTTTAGGCCGATCGGTTTCAATATTGCAGGATTTCATAAGGTCGTAGATACCAACGATTTGTTTATCTCGGATTGATAGTATCGGTGACCTAAGGTCAGGTCAATTGCGTGACCACCAACACTGTTTTGTCAATAACTATCGACATAATGAAGATAGAAGAGAAAATGGTACCAATGTGTTTTTCTCGTCGAGACACGTCTCCCAATATGCAACATGACCAACTTGGGTCACCACTTGACCTTGAACTGAGGTCAAATTTATAAGTTGACCTAACCCAGTCACCATGAATATGATGTGAAGTGCCTTGACGAGACAAACACGATGGCGTAAAGGCGGCCGCACACTACGCATTCGGCGCCCGATATCACTGCGAAATTCCGCCTCGGAAAATCGCGGCGATGCCGCTGAATATCGTCCTTGTTCCGGCGGATTCGGCGCTGTCTGCTCACGAGATTCCGCCCCGCCGACCTACGGCATGTCGCAACCTGTGCCTACAGCCTGTCCCAAGGTAAATTAATGATGGCCATTTTTCGACGAAGATGTAAGTTTAGAACCACGAAACTTTTAGATAATAAATTTCACAGCGGCAAGAGCATGCTGTGCAAAATTTGTACCTCTGGCTTGCATATATTCGCCACTGTTAGCCTGATCAATTTTGTTGTCCGCGGCTCAGCGGCGTTCAGTCGCGGAAAAAAGCTCGTTCGAATCAGCTTTTTTCCGCCGGTCCGCAGATGGCCGGCCGACGACATTCGTCCGCGATTTTTGACGTTTCGGCTGACGCGAAGGCGGAAAGTCGCTAAAGATGCGCGGAAAGTCGTAGCGATATCGCGACCTCCGCGCGCCGAATGGCCTAGTGTGCGGCCGCCTTAAAAAACTATTGCTTTATCTTTATTAGGTAAAAAGTTATTTGCGAAAAAAAGTTTTGCCAAAAAATCATCTCTTTTTGACATTTGATGACCTCTGGAGCCTAAACTATTGACCTGAGCTCAAATCTGAGGACACCGATTGCATTTTTGAGTCGATTGCAGTCGAAGTCGATTGCATTTTTCAAGGGCTTTCAATTGCTTTTTTCCCATTTGCTGCTAACTATCATAGTTCCTGAGATATTTGGGGGTGTTCGAAGTGAAGTCCTAAAACTTGAAAATCTGACCCTTGATGACCTCTGGTGACCTCAATATTGACCTGAGAAAAACAAAAATAACGAAATACTTTCGAAAGAGCTTGTCTTGAACTATTTAACATCATTTTTCGCTTGTCGCTACTTTGTATGGTTTTCAATATCATAGGGGGGGGGGGGGGGGGGGGAAATCTGCCCCCCTCCAGGGAGTGTAATTATCAGAGGCCCTCCAGGGCTCTGTTAACAAAAAAAGATTATAAGAAATATTGTGTGCCTGATTGCATTTAATTTCATTTTCACTCTATTAAAACTATCCCATTAACAACCCTAAACCATTCAAACTTACAGTAGGTACCTGCCTATTAGGTACCTCCTGTATGGTGGCTGGTGCTATCTTTACCTAAGTAGGTACCTGCCTATTAGGTACCTCCTGTATGGTGGCTGGTGCTATCTTTATCTAAGTCCCCTTTTCATCAACGTAGTTGTACTCATTACCAGTTTAATATGATTTAACAGTATGCAATAATTGCATGACTGTTTTGTAATCAATAAAAGCAGTAATGATGAGCAAATATCAGCTTTTCCAGCCGCCAGACCCCTTTTAAATTTGAATTAAATCACAACACTATGATTGGATAAGTTACCGGACATTCACATAGCTGAACAAATCACCTAGTTCATTGCAGTGTCCTAGGAATTTTTTTTAGCCAGGATGGAGAGTGGAAAATTCAACCCAAAAAGGAGGGAAAAGAGTGGTAAATTTATCCTTAAATGACCAAAGTGAGGAAAGAATTTACCCAAGTTGAGATGCTGCCTGTTTGGGAGCCAAATAGAAACCATATCATGAAAATCTGAGCATGACAGAAGCATGCAATGTTCCTGCTCAGGGTCAGCATTGACTGGGAAGAGGAGAGGATTTGCAATTAGAAATGTCTTCAAGGAGTGAAAAATTGACAAGTAGGGAGAAGGAGTGAAAAATGATTGTCTTCTGGGTGTGATTTACCACCAACAATCGGCAACTCTGGGACACTGGTTCATAGTGAAATGAAAATTCAGTGAAATATATATATTTTTAGACATTAAGATTAAGATGACAGAATCAAACACTGTCAACTTGTGCAATTTGTAAAATCATGATATCCTTACCTGAAGTCGTAAGTGGCAGAGACAGTCAGAATTATACAAAAATTATCCGTGCACAAAAGACACAGAATTGTTCGATTATCGCATCATCGGCTCTCCTACTTCCACAAGGGCACCCCATCCGCGAACGAAGACGAGCCGGCAACGAGTGACACACGCACGCGACCGTCCACAACACTCAATGCACCAAGCCAAGGCCGTATAAGAGAGACAGAGTCATCCGGAGATTTTAGCGCCCCAATCAACGAACATTAGCGTGACGTCACTGGTGCTCTGATCCGACGTGGCTCGGTGCGGTGCGAATATTTCGAACGGGATACGGATAGTTGCACCTAAGGTACGATCCTATTTAAGATTACGTTTACAGCGGATAATTATCCCTCCCTTAATTCATTCTGAGTGGGAGAAGGCCATGCGCTGCCAAGTTACAGGACACATTGGCGAATGTCGTTTTGCCGAATTTCATTTTGGCGAATGCATATTGTCGAAGGACACTTTGACGAAATGTCTTTTTGACGACATGTGAATATGCCGAAAGCAAAATGGCGAATGCCTTTTTGTCGAAATGTCTTTTTGCCGACATGTCATCTTGTGGAAATATCTTTTTGCGGACATGTCAAAACGTCGAAAATCGAAATGTGATTTTGCCGAAATGTGAAAAAGTCGAAATGTCTTTTTGACGAATGTCATTTTGCCGACATGTGAAAAGATCGAAATGTCTTTTTGCCGAAATGTGATTTTGTCGACATGTAAAAAAGCCAAAATGTCATTTTGCCGAATGTTACTTTGTCGAAGTGTGAAAAGGTCGCAATGCTTTTTTGCCGAAATGTAATTTTGTCGACATGTGAAAAAGTATAAATGCCATTTTGCCGAATGTCATTGTATCGACATGTGAAATGTTCGAGAGAGAAAAAATGTCGAATACCGAATTCCTTTGGTGCCATGTGCAGCAATTGGCATGTGTCAATATTGTTTGTGCATGTCAACCCCAATCATCATAAGCATCAACAGCGATCCTCCACCGGCAACCAAAGCAGAGCCGGCTATCGCTGCTCATATAGTAGTTGCCCGTGGAGTGCACGCACCCACGCGATCCTAGTCGTACTATACTTCATTGTCCGGCTCAAACCGGGAAGCCGGAAGCTGGCCATGGTGCTGCTTACGTGCAGCAGCTGTGTTGTTTACTATGGAAAATCTTGAAAACTCTGTTGAAAAGCTCTGTGAAATCTGTTGAAAATCTGGGAATCACCGCATGATACAGCGACACTGTTTTTGCCCAGCAAAGCAGCCGGCGCGTCGCTGAGGTAGCCAGACCCTGGCTGGTCTAGTTTGGTATCATAGCCCCAGTTCGGCCTAGCTGCAGCGCTTAGCTCTAAATGGATACCTATATATTATAGAGGTTTCAAACTTGAAATTCAAAGACCTTTCCGGTATAACAGACTGGTTATTGATTCGACACTGATTGAATCGATTGGAATCGCTCAATCAAAATTCCTTGAATAAAAAAATAATTGATTCACCACCAGATCTTTCGATTCATGAATCGTGATTGAATCAAACCCGCATCAATTCAAGGCTTATTGAATCAAAAGATTTAACAATTCTTAAAGATCCAACTGCAGTCTACACCAGACTCGTTATTGATTCGACACTGATTGAATTGATTGGAATCGTTCAATCAAAATCCCTTGAATCAAAGAGGAATCGATTCACCAACGGATTTTTTTTTTAATTCATGAATCATGATTGAATCAAAACCCGCATATAAAAAAGGCTGATTGAATCAAAAAGACTGTGCAATGCTATTTCAATGGTGAGTCAAACGTGATTTGATTCAAAAATGTTTTGATTCTTTGAATCGGAAAGAATCTTTTCTCAAAATGGTTATCCATGAATCAAACAGTGACTGAATCATTCATATTCACCAACGAATCGTGATTGAATCCTTCCAAAAAGGTGAATCAATAACCAGTCTGAACTACACTGATAAATTGTGCAAATACATGCAGTCCCAGTTGCTACATTCATTTATACTGAAATATTATTGCTGTCAAGGGCGCAGTGGCGTCACGCGCCACGGTTTCAAAACTTGTACGGACACCATGCCATCGAACCTTTCGAGCGGGGGGGGGGGGGGGGGGGGCCGGGGGTAGGACGTGATATTTTGCAGGGGCGTCAATGCAGTGTTTAAAAGAAACCAGTCGCTTTCATGATGGAGTTTTTAGCGCTGAGATAGCAGTTTTGAAGGCCATGTCGATAAATCACTTTCTGCATACTCTGGTTGCAAGGACTCGCCTGCTGAATATAATTAATGTTTTGTCCTGTCATTCAGCGTTGTCAAAAAAAAAACTAGCGCTGTGTCGATAAGCTTAATGTAAGCATGTGATAAAAGCAGCGTTACTGGACCAGCGAGCGAACCCATCACCACTGACACTATTATCCTAGTTGTGTAAGCAATGATGAGATAATCATGAATCGTTACATTTGTACTTACTAATTTCATAAGTAATTATTTTAACCAAGTTCCGAGCTTTTTACAGCTCACTTCTATTCTTCTTTCAAAACACACAATGTTTGTGGACCAAGCACTATATCCTCCTGCGACCCAGTGGTGGATCCATGATTTTCTAAGGCAGGGGGCTGCCCGAGGGCGGCATATTTCCTCGGTAACAGGGGCGGCATGGTCCAGAGGGGCGCCAATACAAGATGTCAATTAAACGGGTAAAATATGCCTCTTCCTTAACCAGCCCCCCCTCCCCCCGGAGGGAAGGGAGGGGGCAGAATCTGCTTCCCTCTCGGATTTTCTCCATATCCTGAAAACTATGATAGATATTGACGTGAAACGTTCCGTACCTTATGTTGTATCTATTTTTCGTCTTCTCTCACCATGTCAGTTGGGCAAACTACAGAGGCGATACAAAATAGATCAATCAATTTTTAGATTTTGTTATGCCCATATTTGGGCATATATGCACTATCAAACTGTGAGGCCTATGTCATTAGGCCAATTCGGAGCAACATACGCATACTCGGAGGTTAAAAAGTGTTGGAGAACATGTTGTCCATCAATATATCGGAATAATAAATGTGACCAGATTCGGTAATTGCCCTTATTCCACGTAAATGACGATCTAAATATTGATTCCGCGAAACAACGACCACACTGTGAAATACATTTTTAGATCGGTCGTCAGCCGGCTAATCCAATTTTAGATCGTGAAGTCAGGTGGCGAATCAAAATTCGAGAGCGGCATAATGCTCTCTGGACTCTGAGGAGGGCATGATGCCTTTCAAGAGCGGCATAATGCGATCTGAGGGCGGCAATATGCCTTCCGAGGGCAACAAGACATCTTCCGAGGGCGGCATAATGCACTCCGAGGGCGGAGAAATGTCTTCCGAGGGCGACACGATGTTTTCTGAGGGCGACACGATGTTTTCCGAGGGCGTCATGATGCCTTCCGAGGGCGGCATGATGTCTTCCGAGGATGGCATGATGCCTTCCGAGGGCGGCATAATGCCTTCCGAGGGCGGCAATGTACCTTCTGAGGGCCGCATAATGCGTTGTGAGGGCGGCAAGCTGTCTTCTGAGGGTGCCAGGGTGCCTTTCAAGAGTGCTACGACTATGTCGGTGGACACAAGGGCGCCCTGGCGGCCTCCCAAGAACGCTACAGCACCTTCGGCGCCGGCAAATCCTTTGCAAGAACGGCGTCGCGGCGCCTTCGGCGCCGCGGTTCCCGAGGGCGCCGTTTTCTAAGGCAGGGGGCTTCAGCCCCTATGCCCCCCCCCTGGATCCGCTACTGCTGCGACCAAGGCGCTAGCTGGAACTCTAACCCTGTTCCGAGGGATATGGGGGCCGGGACGACTTTGTCAGAGGCCCGCAGAGGGATTTGAACCCCGGTCCCCGGCAGAGAAAGCAATTATCTTACCATTGTGCCAGATTGCTCCCCCGAAGCACACAATCACAATATCATAACAACAGGCTCCATTTTCGAATTTTGCGTCACTTTTGCATTCTATGCTGAAAATGCGTGTCTATGTTATCGAAATATATTGCTTTCGAGAAAAAAAGTTGTTTTTGGGGGGTATATCTGGATAATTTAGCCAAACCAATACCCTGCCCAACATTTTCAGGAATGAATGTCCTGGTTAGCACATCGCAGCGATTTGTCAAAGTGACTAGTTTTCTTTAAAAGGGTCTAATTTTTAAGTCTAGTAGACCAGTTTCCTTTCCTTTTCCCTTTTACATTAATCTTTTGATGTATTTTTCTACATTGTCTGATGCCACTCCTGAGTTTTTTATTTGATGCTTGCAAAAATTGACAATTATTTTGGCTCATACGCTTGATATTTCGCAGAAACAACTTATTGCGATTGCTTTTAAAGTTAACCTTTAACATGGGGTTTTGAACTGTGCTAGCATATTTGTAGAGCAGATAAAAAAACGGGTTATGTGGAAAGAATTACCTTGCTACGCTAAGTAATTTTGACACAGGACTAGTGGGCCCCTTTTCAAAGAAGAAGTTTCGGGCGCCCGAAACTTGTCACGAGTCCTCACGACGGTTGTTTACGTTACAAGCAGCCTGCGTATATAGGTATGCCTAAAGTCCGTCGTTATGGTGTGTAATAATTTCCCATTAACCTATAATATAACAGAGATCATAATAGATATCAATGTAATTTCCATATCCAAGCTACCATATGCATAACGTCATAATTGTCATGAAGTTTTTGTTATGGCCACGAAGGAGAAAAGAGAAACATGCCCATTTTTTCCACGGATATCCATCTATCGTCCAAACAAATGCCATATTCGTTTTTTTTTCTCAGCTCGAAATACCCCGTATAGCCAAATTGCCAAGACAACTTTCAACAGTGGCGCACGCAGGGGGGGGGGGGGTCAAAGGGGTCAGCTGACCCCCCCCCGAATTTATGAGGGGGCCCGCATCAAAAGGACCCTTATTCTGGTAGGGGCCCGGTCTTGGTAAGGCCTGATCGAGGCAAGGCCGGTGCTGGCAAAGGCGTGATATGGGGCCCGGTCAGGACGAGGGCCCGGTCCTTGCATATTCTTGATGCGGGCCCTTTTCTGGTAGGGGCCCGGTTTTAGTCAGGCCCGATCGAGGCAGGGGCCCGGTGTTGGCAAAGGCGTGGCATGGGGCCCGGTCAGGACGCGGGCCCGGTCACAACAGGGCTCGGTCCTTGCATATTCTTGATACGGGCCCCTTTCTGGTAGGGGCCCCCGGTCTTGGTCTGGTCCGATCGAGGCAGGGGCCCGGTGCTGGCAAAGGCGTGATATGGGGCCCGGTGCTGGCAAAGGCGTGACATGGGGCCCGGTCAGGACGAAGGGCCCGGACACAACAGGGCCGCTCCTTGGCAAATTAGTTGATACGGGCCCCTTCCTGATAGGGGCCCGTTCTTGGGTAGGGGCCCGTTCCTGGTAGGAGCCCGATCAAGACAGGGTCCGGTGCTGGCAGAGGCATGATATGAGGCCCGGTCAGGTCGAGGACCCGGTCACAACAAGGCCCGGTCCTTGCAAATTATTGATACGGGCCCGTTCCTGTTAGGGGCCCGGTCTTGGTCAGGCCCGATCGAGGCAGGGGCCCGGTGCTAGCAAAGGCGTGATATGGGGCCCTGTCAGGACGAGAGCCCGGTCACAACAGGGTCCGGTCCTTTCAAATTCTTGATACGGGCCCGTTCCTGGTAGGGACCCGGTTTGGTCAGGCCCGATCGAGGCATGGGCCCGGGTGCTAGCAAAGGCGTGATATGGGGCCCGGTCAAGACGAGGGCCCCGTCGGCCGTCACAACAGGGCCCGGTCCTTGAAAATTCTTGCTACGGTCACGTTCTGGTGACACGGGCCCGTTCCTGGTAGGGACCCGGTCTTGATCAGACCCGATCGAGGCAGGGGCCCGATACTAACAAATACGTGATATAGGGCCCGGGGTCAAAACGAAGGCCCGGTGACAACAGGGTCCGCTCCTTATTTTTTTTTGTATACGGGCCAGTTACTGGTAGGGGCCCGTTCCTGGTAGGGGCCAGATCAAGGCCCCGGTTCTGGCTGAGACGTGATATGGGGCCCGGTCAGGTCTAGTCTCTGGCCAAAGCTAGTGGCTAGAGCAAACATGAACTAAATTTACCCCTTTACAACTGATAAATATGCGTTCTTTCCCTAGGGTTACATTGAAAAGGCTACGATTTTATAACTTGACCTTAGGTCACCGATAGAAAATCCGAGATATTGTAGTCCCTAATAACCTCATGACGTGCCATGAGTTTCATGTCGCTCGATTAACGATTGTGCCGGTGGTGCTACCTAGAAGTTGTTAAGTGGTCATGTCATTTGACGTGACATGACCTGGCCGGGACCCAATTTTGTTGCCAAAACGTGGCTTAGCTATTCATTTCAAGTTGCTGGAAGTTTCAAGTCGATATATCTATGCGTTTTCTGATTATGGCGGGAAAAAACTAGGGGGGGGGGGGGGGGGGGGGGTAGAGCCCTTCATGGAATGGGAATCCCATATGGGAATGGGAATGGGATAGAAATGGGTGGGAATGTGGTAATGTTTTGGAAATGTAACGGGTTGGAATGGGTTTGGGACAGGCCATATCATTTTGTAGCACTAAAAAAGATGAAATATGCTGAAACGGGAATGGGAGCCCCGTCAATCATTAATTGGGATTGGAATGGGTTTGGGTCTGGCTGAATGGCCCGGCATGGGATGGTACGGGATGGGGGCTGAAAATGTGTCCCATGAAGGGCTCTGGGGGGGGGGGGACCCCCCCCCCCCCCCCCCCAACGCCTCCAGGGTTAATTACTATTCCGTTCGCGAACGTAGCCTAGCGTATTTTATACGGGACTTTGACGTCCAAAGTCTGGGACTGTTAAACCTGTAGTGGACATGAATATGGGAGGTTAGAAAAGAAAAAAGCGCCATAATTTGGCCAAATTTCTAAAATTGCCTCAATTTCCGAAAAGATAATTAATTCATGCCTAAAGAATATAAGGTCCCGTGTAAACCCGGCTTCTACCTACACTACAATTTGCCCATAAGCATCTCAAACATCTGTGGGCGTAGCCAAATAATATTGTAACGCTCAACTTCACTGATAAAATACAAAAAACGCTATTTGGCACATGTTACGTTTCATCGTCAATACTATGGATGTACCTAGGGACCGATGATTTTGAGTATCCAAGCCCACCAAAGACAATGGGTAGCAGATCTCCCGAAAAAGACTAGTTATTACGACGTTTGCATTTTTTGAAGCAATCTGTTCCCCGTGCTTCTCTCATTTTGACCAAACTCCAGAAAGCCTGTGCGCAGTGTCCAGACAGGTATCCAGCAACTGGTTTACACCAGGCCCTGGATCCGTTGGAATTAAGTCTTCCCAAGTCATGCGCGAGACCGTCTCCACATTTGTTGCGATGTTGTATGTTGTACAAATCAGCCATGTATCGCGCCAACTGACCGCACATACCTGCTACGACAATATCGTATCGGCTCACCAGTCACCACTTCTGCGTGTTGTCATTGACCTAATTTCTTCAACTCCCGACGGTTTACCGCACATCAGTAGCACACGCACTTAAAATTCGCACATTAGTAGCACACGCAGTCACGGGCGGAGTTTCCTATACAAATGATTGGGCCACTGCCCCACCAACTTTCCGCTTTGCCCCACCAACTTTTGTCAGATTTAAACGTTTTCTGGCGTTAAAAATGACAATTTTTTCGCTTCAACTATGTAAAACAACCAAGCAATGCGATATTTTTCCCCACCATCTTTTTCTGAAAAGCTCCACCCCTGCACGCAGTCACCTTACACGACATTGATTTATCATGTCCCATGCTGCAAGGGGCCCACTCAAAATCAAGTGACCGAAATCCGTGAAGTTTTCTTAAAAAAACGGGTGGGGGCCCGCATACAAGGGGCCCGCTCTTAGGGCTCTGATCCCCCCCCCCCCCGAAATAGAATCCTGCGTGCGCCACCGACTTTCAAGGTGACCTATTTCCTTTAAATTTCACAAAATTATACTTTCAAATTATCGGAAGTTTTCGCCATATTTGTTTTAATTGAGATAGCATCATTTGTTCACCATACAAGGGGCATAAGGTAGCAGAAAAGACATCAACAGTTTATTATCTCTCTTTAGCCTGTGCCTAACCAGGGCTCGGCTCCTGCACCTTCGCCGTGCCTGAGTTCGAGGCGTCTGAACGACCCCTCGAACTCGGTTCCTATGGGGAGTAGGTGAAGACGGAAGATACCGTTAATAGCTCGGCAAAATGCATTTCCAAACTATTTGAGTCATTTTTGGCTCATAATAATATTAACCTGTGCCCGGGTGAGCCTCTGAAACAATTTCGCCCTGGTGAGGGGCCAAAATGCCCCCTCCCCACTAACCCGAAAACTAAAAGGGTTAGAAAGATGCAGGAAAAACGTTCGAAAGCTCTCAATAAGACCATTTGAAGTCACGACGGTTACATTTTCCAGGGATGTAGGAACGTCACGAAAAGCGGTGGGGGAGGCAGTGCAACTTTTATTCCGTTTTGAGAGAAACGCAACTATGGAAACTAGAAACTATGGAGTATTTATTTGCAGATTTGGGCCCTTCTCGTCTAGGCGAACCTTTTGCTATCAATTTTGTTTTCTCACCAAGCAAAAACATTTTTTCTTAGCAAAACAAACCGGCCAAAAAGTGGCCTCCCGGCCCCCTGTTCCTGCATCTGTGACATTTTCGCTCAGGTTCAATATTGAGGTCACCAGAGGTCATCGAAGTTTTCAAAGTTTAGGACTTCGCTCCAGAAACACCACACAAATCTCGGGAATTATGATAGCTAGGAACAAACTGAGAAAAGTAATTTCAAACTCTTGAAAAATGCAATCGCTCAGATGTCCTCAAATTTCAAATTTTATATAAGGCCAATAGTTTAGGCTCCAGAGGTAACCAAAGGTCATATTGCATTTTCTTCCAAAAAGTTGTTCGTGTATAACTTTTTACCTAATAAAGATGGGGGCAATAAGTAACGCTATCGTGTTTTCCTCGTCAAGACGCTCTGAACCATACTGAAGGTGACCGGATCGAGTCAAGTTCAAAATATGACCTCAGGTCAAGGTCATTTTGGGTGGCCCAGGTTGGTCATGTTGCATATGGGGAGACGCATCTCGACGAGATAAACACTGTGGTATCAGTCACACGTATGCAGCTAGCACGTCTCTAGCTCTCCCGTTTGTTCCTCGCATTCCCTAAAATTTCAGGAGGCACATCCAAACGCCCTCTTCCCCAGCACGGCGCGGGTTAATAAAATACACTGTGCTTGGATCCATGTAAAATACAATGTACGTGCATCAGCGTTGTACGCGCCAGGAGGAAGCCAAATACAGTTTAGTAAAATCACGGCCTTTAAAAAAAAAACATGTTCATTTTTATATTTAAAATGTATGGTACTGGACTAGTGGTTAACACGAAAGTATTTTATTTTTGCTCCCTCGCGTATTTCGCAATATCTTGTAAGCTACCGCCAATGTCGTCCCCAAACTTTCAGTACCCTCTTTCACATCAAGCACCGCCTCACTAAACGGCTAAACGTTTTAGCAATGACAAGAACACAATGTCAAAGCCTCTTGCCATTTTCGCACGTAATCCTATTCTGAACTCCAGACGAAAAACGTTAACATTTCATTCCAACTGGCTATTTGTGCGTTCAAGTTGGGGAGAGGACAATAAGATGTTTTTTCTTCTTCTGTGGAGCAAAAAGTTCCATGGATAGAGGTAATTCGTCACGATGCGTCACAATTAGACCATCAGCAGATAATTATAATATACACATTTGAGGTATCGATATCTCTGATTCTGCGCCTTCAAATGGTTCCGCAAACTTGTACGGACAGTCCGTACAAGTTTTTGGAGGTTCGCCAACTTGTACGGACACTGTCCGTACTGTCCGTAGTGGTGGCGACGCCCATGCAGTGGCGGATCCAGGGGGGGGGGGGGCGTAGGGGCTGAAGCCCCCTGCCTTAGAAAACGGCGCCCTCGGGCACCGCGACGCCGTTCTTGCAAAGGATTTTCCGGCGCTGAAGGCGCGGTAGCGTTCTCGAGAGGCCGCCAGGGCGCCCATTGTGTCTACCGACAGCGTCGCAGCACTCTTGAAAGGCACCCTGGTACCCTCAGAAGACAGCTTGCCGCCCTCACAACGCATTATGCCGCCCTCAGAAGGTACATCGCCGCCCTCCAAAGGCATTATGCCGCCCTTGGAAGGCATCATGCCGCCCTCGGAAAACATCGTGTCGCCTTCGGAAAACATCGTGTCGCCCTCGGAAAACATCGTTGTCGCCCTCGGAAGACATTTTGCCGCCATCGGAGTGCATTATGCCGCCCTCGGAAGATGTCTTGTCGCCCTCTGAAGGCATCTTGCCGCCCTCAGAGCACATTCTGCCGCCCTCAGAGCGCAATATACCGCCCTCGGAAGGCATCCTGCCGCCCTCAGAGCGCATTATGCCGCTCTTGGAAGGCATTATGCCGCCCTCAGATCGCAATATGCCGCCCTCGGAAGGCATCATGCCCTCCTCAGAGTCCAGAGAGCATTATGCCGCCCTCGGAAAGCATTATGCCGCCCCTCGGAAAGCATCATGCTGCCCTCGGAAAACATCTTGCCGCCCTTGGAAGACATTTTGCCGCCCTCGAAGTGCATTATGCCACCCTCGGAAGATGTCTTGCGGCCCTCGGAAGGCATCTTACCGCCCTCAGAGCACAGTATGCCGCCCTCAGAGTGCAATATGTCGCACTCCGAAGGTATCCTGCTGCCCTCAGAGCGCATTATGCTGCTCTTGGAAGGGCATCATGCCGCCTTCGGAGACATTGCCGCCCTTGGAAGGCAACTTGCCGCTCTCAGAGCGCATTATGCCGCCCTCGGAAAGCATCATGTCGCCCTCTGAAATATTTTGCCGCCCTCGGAAGACTTTATGCCGCCTCCGAGTGCATTATGCCGCCTTCGGAGTTCGGAAGACGTATTGCTACCCTCAAAAGGCATACCTACCTTCGGAAGGTATCATACCGCCCCCGAATGGCATTTTGTCGGCCCGAAAGCGATGCGGTGTCCCGGCGCACTCAGAATGCTGGCACCCTGACGCCTTCAGCTTCCCTCCGACGGCGACCGGGCACCCGTGATCTTCGAAACAAATAATACGCTTTTACCCCCTCCCCCCTCCCGATAGCGCCCTGGATGGCGCCTACAAAGGGGCCTGGACCCCCGCGAATAACCGTGACACTTTTTTAAATATGCCTGGCGAGGCGTTGAAGGTGCTGACGTATTGTACCTTTCACACTCGGGGCGCCTAAAAAATAGCTTGGATGAATGTCCCATGTCCATGATGTCCACAGCTCCACAGACACATTTCCAGCGTCGGTCACCTATTTTTACGCGATTTGTTCCTAAGGACTAGCGTCAAAACGAACCTCTTGCTTTAAAAGTCAGGTCCATTTTGACCTTACCGGTCTCCTTTAACCCTCACCCTACTGGGGGAGGGGGGGAGGGCTGACAGCCCCCCTGAGGGTTTTATTAAATATTTTTTTACACATGCGGTACATCTTGCTGAAATTCTTGGTAGCTGAGTTTACAACAATTATACGTACGCTGTACAAGTTTAATGGAAATTGGTTAAATAGTTTGGGAGATAATCATGTTTTGATGACGTCATGTTGGTAAAAAAAGAGAAATATTGGAAAAATCGTAGAAAACAGAGTTTTAAAGCAAATTGCAAACGCAATTCACCAAAGATACAAAATGGCATTCTCTATAAAATTGCAATCTCGGATTTTCAAAATTTTGGGTTTTTGATCCCTATTTTTTTTTTTAAATCCCCACAAAATCAAAATTTTCACAAATATTAACAAAAACGGAATATATGTGAAAGAACTGATCATGTAGACTACCCATACCAAATTTCAAAGCAATATCTTCATGTTTGACTGAGTGATCGCTCCCTAAGTGTAAGAAACTGATGACGTCATTTTCAAAAATAACTTTTTTTGACTTTTGTTGACAAGATACGAACAATTAATTACCTTTTTCTGTATTTCTGAGCCAAAACTGGTCTAGGAAAATGCCTTTTTATTTACATTTATCAATTTCTAATTTTGAGGTTTTCTGAAGAGCAAAATCGCTGTTCTGGACGTGATAAATCCGAGGTCATTCACTTGACCTGGAAGGTCACCCGTTGACCTGAAACCTAAAAATCGCATACTGTTATATTTCGCTCATGACAGGTAACATGCTGGTTCTTACCGCATTGCTCTAAGTTGCTTGGTTTGGAAGTTAACAGGGGGGGGGGGGGGCTGTCAGGCCTCCCGTAGGGCGAAGGTGAAAAAGCTCCCGTAGGGCGAGGGTTAAGATCAAATTAAAGGCCAAACGACGGGGAACGCTGCAGCGCCCAAAGTTACTGTCCGATCGCGACAAATTGGTCTCAAACGATTCATTGTGCCCAGTTCCAAGATGACATGAATTTTCAGAGTTGTGCCCCGTGACCTTCAAGGTCAAGCCCCGTGACCTTTAATGTCAAATTCAGGGTCAAAGGACGGGATTATTTCCCCATCCTTTCCAATTCTTGGAGTTGTGCCCCGTGACCTTCAAGTTAGCACCCAAAGTTGGGCGCTACAGCGTTCCCCGTCCTTTGACCTTGAAGGTCACGGGGAACAAATTTACTCTAAGAACACTTGTCATCCTGGAAATGGGCACGGGGCATCGTTTGAGACCATTTTGTGTTGCAATCGGAAGCAAACTTCGGGCGCTACAGCGTCCCCCGTCCTTTTACATTTAATTTGACCTTGAAGGAGACTTGTATAAAGGTCAAAATGGACCAGATTCTGGGAAACAGAAGGTTCGATTTGATCTTGAGACCAGATGTCAAATTGTAAAATCGGTGACCGGCGCTGAAAACGTTTAATAATCCCCTTGGATTGGCGCTACCCGATAAGAGCGTCTCAACTGTCGTGACACAAGATTTGGCTCCTTGTTTATCCATGCATGCAACTTAAGGCGGCCGCACACTACGCATTCGGCGCCCGATATCACTGCGAAATTCGGCCCTCGGAAAATCGCGGATATACCGCTGAATATCGTTCTTGTTCCGGCGGATTCGGCGCGTCTGTTCGCGAGATTCCGCCCCGCCGACCTACAGCATGTCGCAACCTGTGCCGACAGCCTGTCCCAAATGTAACTTAAAGGAAATAGTTCACCTTCAACATGGGGTTTTGAACTGAAATAGCAGTTTTGTAGCCCGTGTTGAGAAATCCTTATCTGCAACTTTTCTTGTCTGAAAAGACTCTCCAGCCGAAGATATTTGACTTTTTGACGAAGGAATGCGGCGCATATATGATGTACCGTACCGTCTTGAAGTGCCAGCACTGCCAGGGAGCATGCGCAGACCAATAACGCACACCATAAAATTAATAATTTACGACCTTATGTCCTGAATTGGCGCGATGTAGGACCATTTTTGAAAAGAAAAAAAGAAACTGTATTACAAAATAGAATAAAATCGTGTTCTGAAAAATGTTCCGAAGGTGAACTATTTCCTTTAATGATGGCCATTTTTCGACGAAGATGTAAGTTTAGAACCACGAAACTTTTACATAATAAATTTCACAGCGGCAAGAGCATGCTGTGTACAATTTGTACCTCTATCTTGCATAGATTCGCCACTGTTAGCCTGATCAATTTTGTTGTCCGCTGTTCCGCGGCGTTCAGACGCGGAAAAAAGCTCGTTCGAATCAGCTTTTTTCCGCCGGTACGCAGATGGCCGGCCGACGACATTCGTCCGCGATTTTTGACGTTTCGGCTGACGCGAAGGCGGAAAGTCGCTAAAGATGCGCGGAAAATCGCAGCGATATCGCGACCTCCGCGCGCCGAATGGCCTAGTGTGCGGCCGCCTTTAGTCCCGATGCTGCGACAATATATTCTGTTTGCTTCTCCGGGCTACATGTAGTTAGCCCGGAGAATAAAAAATAATGTAAATCTTGTGAATCATGTGAACCTACGCATGCAGTTGGACCTTCTGATCATGCCACCATACTTTCAAAAGGGTCCAGCGCCCCGCTGGGGTATTCAGCCGAACGGGGTGGGGGGGGGGGGGGGGGGGGGGGGTATTTTGCCACCTCGTTATCTTCCGAACCAATAACCGCAGCGAAACGCACAAGGGAGCAATCAAAAGCTGTCAATGAGACACACGTAAAACATACATGAAATGTTCCAAATAAGATCACATGTCAGGATATATATATATATATATATATATATATATATATATATATATATATATATATATATATATATATATATATATATATATATATATATATATATATATACATATATATATACATATATATATACATACATATATACATACACATATACATACACATATACATACACATATACATACACATATACATACACATATACATACACATACACATATACATATA
>JAXIVJ010019252.1:0-20295 GCA_036785665.1 Chirona hameri | reverse complement strand
GGGGGGGGGCAGAATCTGCCCCCTCCCGGATTTTCTCAATAACTTAAAAACTACGATAGATGTTAACGTCAAACTGTCAGTACCTTATCCTGCATCAAGTTTAAGGCTTCTCAGCAAATTTCAATACAATTTACGCAGTGCTTTGGGAAATAATGACGTTTCAATGACGTCATGTGATGCCATTTTTGGTGGAAAAACGATAAATGTTAGACAAATCGTAGAAAATAGAGTTTTGAAGTAAATGGCAAATTGAAAACGTCAAAAGAAAGGACAGGACATTCTCTTCGAAAAGGTTTTCTCGGATTTCCAAAATTTTGGGTTTTTGACCCCATTTTGTTTTAACTTTTTTCGGAAAAATCCACAAAATAATTTTTTGTGAATTTGAAAAGTAAATTTCTTAAACTGTGTATATCGCGAGTTATTGAATACCAAAATAAGGTGACAGGCCCAAATCCGCGGAGAAAAGAAGGGATACGTTTTTGCCACAAAAAGATGCCCCACCCCATGGAGAGAGGCTGGATCCGCCAGTGGTGTCCTACCTCCCACCGATTTGCCCCCCCCCCAAAAAAAAACGACGGCGGGATCCGCCAGTGGTGTCGCGTAGCGGGAACGGCTGCCGGGCGGAGTAGTTTGTCTATACCTATATATGTCAATGGATATCACTAAACTAAACTGAACTAAAAGTGGCAGAATGCATATTGTAACAAAAACACTCGCATACACATGCATCAACTCATAACAGAGACCTTGTATGGGTGGAAAAGTTAACCCGCGCACTGCAGGGGTTTTGCGCCGAACACCAACTGCAGGGGGTGGGGGGGGGGGGGGGATACAAGTTCTATCGAAAGTATTTCAGTATTTTTTTAGGTCAGGTCAAAATTGAGGTCACCAGAGGTCATCAAAGGTCACATTTTCCAGTTTTTTTCTCTCCTGTTTTAAGACTTCGCTCCAGAAATTCCCATAAATCTCGGAAACTATGCTAGCTAGAAACAAACGGAAATTAGTGATAGCCAGCCATTGAAATTTGCAATGGACAAGTGTCCTGTAATTTGATCTTAGGTCATTATTTGAGGCTCCAGGGGTCAAAAAAGGGAGATTTGTTTTTTGCATTTTTTTTTGCTAATAACTTTTTACCTAATACAAAGAATGGAAAACTGTTTACGCCATTGTGTTTGCCTCGTCAAGGCGCTTTGGATGATATGCATGGTGTCTATGTTAGGCCAACTTCAAAATTTGATTCCAGGTCACGTGACCTTGACCTGAGGTCAAGACCCAAGTAGGTCATGTTGCATATAGGAAGACGTGCCGCGACGAGACAAACACATTGCTGTCTGTTTTACTTCTCTATCTTCATTATGTCGCAAGTTATTGACAAAAAGTGATGATAACCTCGGATGACCTCAAATGACCACATAGGGGTCACTGAACAAAACTTGCACTTGGATCATCAAGAATGTTCTATAATAACATGATCCAGAAGTAAATGGAATAATATCATGCATATCCTTGAAATAGGAAGCATTTGAATATTTCCCCATTGACTTATTATGGGGAGGTCACGAAACTGACCTGACCTTAGGTCACCGATATCAAAATTCCGAGATAAACGAATTGTAAGTACTTATTCCCTCACGACACCCTGTAAGTTTCAAACTTATCGGTGTGAAACTCTGGCTTTGGCACAACTGCAAACGTTTTTGGAGGTGGGGTCACTTGACCTGATCTGGTGACCTGACCTGAGATGACCCGAGGTTGATTTTTTAATGCAAAGTGTGCGAAATTGATGTCCTAACAGGTGTGTCAAAACTCAACAGCTATCTACGAAAACATGAGAGGGGGGGGGGGGGCGGAAATCGACCCCCCTGCTGCGCGCGGGTTAATCCAGAAGTCATTAACGTGGTAAGTACCGTGTTAACCACACCGTGTTAACCACATCCACACCAAAGGGACAGTAAGCGTCTGACACACAACAAAACAGGCACTATACACGTCCCAAAACAGGCAGATATAATTCAGCATCGCATACAGAGCCAGCGCTCACTTTCAAAATGCACACACGCACGCACGCTCGTACGCACACACGCACGCACGTACGCACGCACACACGCACGTACGCTCTTACACACACACACACACACACACACACACACACACACACACCCACGCACCCACGCACGCGCACGCGCACGCGCACGCGCACGCCCGCACACGCACACGCACACGCACACGCACACGCACACGCACACGCACACGCACACGCACACGCACACGCACACGCACACGCACACGCACACGCACACGCACACGCACACGCACACGCACACGCACACGCACACGCACACGCACACGCACACGCACACGCACACGCACACGCACACGCACACGCACACGCACACGCACACGCACACGCACACGCACACGCACACGCACACGCACACGCACACGCACACGCACACGCACACGCACACGCACACGCACACGCACACGCACACGCACACGCACACGCACACGCACACGCACACGCACACGCACACGCACACGCACACGCACACGCACACGCACACGCACACGCACACGCACACGCACACGCACACGCACACGCACACGCACACGCACACGCACACGCACACGCACACGCACACGCACACGCACACGCACACGCACACGCACACGCACACGCACACGCACACGCACACGCACACGCACACGCACACGCACACGCACACGCACACGCACACGCACACGCACACGCACACGCACACGCACACGCACACGCACACGCACACGCACACGCACACGCACACGCACACGCACACGCACACGCACACGCACACGCACACGCACACGCACACGCACACGCACACGCACACGCACACGCACACGCACACGCACACGCACACGCACACGCACACGCACACGCACACGCACACGCACACGCACACGCACACGCACACGCACACGCACACGCACACGCACACGCACACGCACACGCACACGCACACGCACACGCACACGCACACGCACACGCACACGCACACGCACACGCACACGCACACGCACACGCACACGCACAGACACAGACACAGACACAGGCACAGGCACAGACACAGACACAGACACAGACACAGACACAGACACAGACACAGACACAGACACAGACACAGACACAGACACAGACACAGACACAGACACAGACACAGACACAGACACAGACACAGACACAGACACAGACACAGACACAGACACAGACACAGACACAGACACAGACACAGACACAGACACAGACACAGACACAGACACAGACACAGACACAGACACAGACACAGACACAGACACAGACACAGACACAGACACAGACACAGACACAGACACAGACACAGACACAGACACAGACACAGACACAGACACAGACACAGACACAGACACAGACACAGACACAGACACAGACACAGACACAGACACAGACACAGACACAGACACAGACACAGACACAGACACAGACACAGACACAGACACAGACACAGACACAGACACAGACACAGACACAGACACAGACACAGACACAGACACAGACACAGACACAGACACAGACACAGACACAGACACAGACACAGACACAGACACAGACACAGACACAGACACAGACACAGACACAGACACAGACACAGACACAGACACAGACACACACACACACACACACACACACACACACACACACACACACACACACACACACACACACACACACACACACACACACACACACACACACACACACACACACACACACACACACACACACACACACACACACACACACACACACACACACACACACATGCACATAATATGCATGCTAACGCATTACAGTTCACGGCCATCACCGTTCCTAATGATGCTGTTGCACGTGAAGGTTCTCATACACGTGCTGTCCACGCTGCCCACCCTTCCTCGCGCCGCAGTTTACATACAGAGGTTGCTGCTTATCCGCGGCCACGGTATCACAGCTCACCGACTGCCCCGGAATCTCCGCCGAGCGAGGCGCCATTTCTATGTATATAGAGGACGGAGGACGTGGCAGGATCGGAGCGTCGACCTCACAGTGCTCTGGCTCGGGGATCCCAATGTACTCTTGCGGGACGTACACGGCGATTTCACTGTACTCTGACTCCGGGGCGACGTCTTGTGCCCTGCAGTCGCTGCGAAGTTGGTCGGCTGGCGGATGTTCCTCCCTCTGTCGACTGCGTTGCCTCCTCACAAGCTTCACTGCAGCGCCAACCAGCACGAGCACCAGTAGCGGCGTCGAAACCCCAACGGGCCAGATCCAGTCTCTGACGTCTGCCCGCGACACCAAGAGAGAGCACCGCGCCGTGCCCTCGTCCTGAGCAGAGCAGCTCTGGCAGTGGAACTTAGCCAGCGTCATCGAGTCCGGCCGGGCCGTGCAGCGGACCTGGTCGACGATCTGCTCCGCGGCCCTGCGCTCCTCGTCGGTCGCGTTGCGTCCGTCTGGTGATGCATCCCCGACGACCAGCCGGAGCGCCCATTTGTCGACGTCACATTCACATGGGTTGCGCAGCACGACATCTAGCAGGGTTACCTGCGTTTGTTTGGAGAATGCCAGTGAGCCGTCCTCTGCCTCACCTACTGCCACCTGTTGGATGGTGAGCGTCGCCCCGCTGCCGGCGCCGGGTTCCAACCGACGGAGCGCGTTCACTTGGAGAGAGTTGATTGTCAACCTCTGTAGTGAGGCGGATTGGTTGAAGTCGACGTGGAGCGCGCCTGGCGCAAGCTCTTCGACCACCGTCGAGCTCATCGTGAAGGTAGAAACGCTCAGGCGCAGCCCTGCTGGACCAACGCGGCCGAGATGACTGTCCTCAATCAACATATAGTTAACTGTGCCGTAGATGCCAAACTGGTGGATGTTCCCCAAGTAACTAGACCGGACTGTCAAACTGCCCCAGCCGTCCCCGGCCTGCAGACAGCCGCCGCTGACCTCGGTGATATTTACCGAACGCAGCGAGAGGTTACCGATGCGGTCACAGAAGGTGTCGCTCTCGCACCCTGTGGGTAGTAAGACGTTGTCGAGCTCGAGCCGGCCAACAGCTGCCTGGAACGCACCGCTGTCCAGTGCCAGATTCTGAATGTTCTGTAGGACTATGCTCTGGATAACGGAGTCGGAGTCAAAGGCGGACTCTGCGATGAAGCACTCAGTCACGTTCCTGATGACAATCTTGGGACCGGGGTCTGACCAGCCAGAGAACGCGCCACTATGCAGAGAGAGTTCGGAAATGCGGTCTATCGTGATCGTCACTTGTTCGGGTTGTTCGATTCGGGTCCAGTTGTTCTTGGTAATCCGGAGCGCTCTGATGTCATTGAGGTGGATGCTTTTGAGACTATGGAAACTTGAAAAGGTATCATCGGCGATGAAAAACTCCTCGGCATTTGACATGTGTATTGTTTGAATTGATGGTTGGAGTTGTTCCGCACGAAGCCATGCCTGGAAAAGAAACCAGAAGGATGTTAAGCCAAAAATCGAACGAGCGAACGCACACGAATATTCGTAAAGACGCATGCAAATAAATAATTTAAGAGTTGCAGATATGTGCCCTGTGAACCACGTGATTATTAGTGCTGACAATTAATTATTCCCATTTTTTATTTCGGTCAAATGAGTCCTCTTCTTCAAAATTGAATAGGTAATTAGCGCAAGGCAGGACGCATCTACTTGGAGAAACATGTCTTGCCAGGGCTTACATATGCACAGTTGGGCTAGCATGTTTCTACATCTATCACAGCTACAAGATAAGAGTATCATGTTCTCCAAATAGTAGATTACTATAGTGCTAATCCGTCCGCTCCGCTGGATGATTACAGGTTAAGTGGTGGTGCAAACCAGTGATAGGCAATTAGGGATTCATAATCCATACTACCCGCGTCACCTGTCGTACCTATAATACGTTTTTGTACCCGTCATACACCCGAGGTACCCGTCAAAAACCTACGTTGCCCGACATACACCCGTGGTACTCGTTGTGTCCCTGTGGAACAAGTGATAAACCCATTATAGCCGGTACTCACTCATTATACCCATGGTACACCCCTGGCACCCGTTATATACCCGTTAAACCGGAAAGTTTGACATATATGTTGCATATTTCACGTTCGTCAATGGGCATACCCGCTATCGGGGAGTGCGCTTCGGTTTTGCTGTATAATGATAATATCGGACTTATACGATGGACCGATATACGATGGAACAAATATTGCACAGTTACTGAAATATATCGTTCGGTGCCTAGCTGGCTCACAACTGTCAAATCACTGCCCTCTGCCAAACTACTGTCAAATTTTGCAATGATATATGCCGTACCGTAGGGAGGGTCTTCAAAACCGACCAGATTAGCAGACGAGCCCATGCTCCGAAACTACTGGACCCATCTGAGTGATTTCCTGACCATTCGATTCTGGGTGGTCTGAAACGGTGCCGTTTTGAGTTTTATACAGTTTGGTCCACCCTAAGTGGACCAAATTGGACCACAACTTTTAGTACAAATTTGCAGACGAGCCCATGTTCCGAAACTATGGTACCGATCTGAGTGACTTTTTCACCATTCGATCCGGCGTGGTCCAAAACGGTGCCGTTTTGGCTATTATACAGATTGGTCCACTCTGAGTGGACCAAATTGGACCAAAACCGCCAAAAACCGTTGCAGACGAGCCCATGCTCCAAGGGCGGATCCAGAAGAGGGGCCAACGGGGCCATTCCCCCCCCCCCCAAGACCGTTCAAGGGGGGGGGGGGGCAAACTATGTTTTTGTCCCCCCAGACGTTAAGTATAATACATGCTATATTTGCGTTTTTAGAACGGTACTGGGCAAATTTGGTCACTTTGGCAAAATTTGGCGGCGCTGCGCGCCGCTGTTTTCCCGCTATTCTCGAAAAAAACCTCAAGGGGGAGGGAGTCAAAATGACAAATGACCCCACCAGGGCGAGGGGTAATTTATAACTTAAATAATTATCACGTTTACAGGTGTCCTTATTTAATTATTTCTATCCAGCACCATTTCGGTCAAGCAAGTCTACAATAGAACAATCGGTCCAAATCCATCCTTTTTCCTGTAGGTCCTTGCCGTTCTTCCGGTTACAACGGCGGAGGCGGAGAGGGTGTTCAATAAGGTGGAGAAGACTCTATCCTCTCTCCGAGCGACAATGACCCAGCTCCGGATGGAGGCGCTGATCATGTGCGAAGCCCACCGCGAGACCTATAGGTCTGACCTATACGGATGACATTATAATGTCCTCCATCAGCGAAGTCGTTGACTTCTTTGCGCGATCGGGAAGTCGCCAGCTAGATTATTTCAGGCTGCCGCTGCCTGGCCGGCTGCCGCAGCTTTCTGCCATAGACTGTATGACAGTAATATGATAAATGCAGCGTTCATCGTAGTAGGTATCGGTTGCTTCGTCTGCGTGTGTCGTATCTATGCGCTTGCCGAGATGCGCAAATGGCCTCGAGGTCCGGGAGCAGGGACATATTTTTTCAAGAACCTGGCAACGGAGGTTGATCATCCTATCTGTATGCAGTTCAGTTCAGTTCGTTTATTTTGTTAACAAAAAGACATCAAATCAAACAGGACAATAATGGATTGGCGCAAAAGCAAAAGCTTAAATCATAGCGCCTCTCCAGATGAAACAAATGAAACAGAGATTTTACCAAAACTAAGGAACAGATCACGTAGGCCCCGCCACCAGCCCGCCGAGCGGCCATTCGAAAATCAGGTGGCCAGGCACAGGCGGCAACAGCAGGTCAGCGTGGTGAAAGTGCTGGTAATGTGTGATGGTTGTGTTATTTGTGGGTGTTGAGTCTTTGTGAAAGTGCTATGAATGTCTGTAAGTGATGTGCGATGTATATACCCTGTGTTTGTGAAATATTTCTACCAAAGAGCAGGAGCTCTAATTTGTCTTTGGGTGACAAATCATCAAAGTCGCGCACAATGCGTCGCGCTGCGTTAAAGAGGTTCGTTCTGTGATTCGTGTATAGGTACATAGATGGGTAGCTAAAGTTTCTTGAAATGCATATTTAATTTGTCGCCATGATCGGGTCATCTGCATTATTGTTTTGAATGGCAGAAGTGCGACTGGTTCGATCATGTTTGACGTCCTCGCCTTTAGCTTCTTTTTTTATCGGAGCGCAACAGATAACAACGACAAACATTTATGCAGCGAAATGCGTATTCATTTTTCCGGTCGGACCCTCCCCTGGCTTACTATCCGAGATTCGAAGCTGGAAATTCTGAAGAAAACTACCATTTATTTGATGCTCCAAGTTCTGTTTTAAATTTCTATGTTAGCTTCTTTCCACTAACATTTGTTTTCCTTGACCGCAAACAAATATTAAAATATAAGATACTCTTCTTTTTTGCCAAGGGTCGTCGAACCTTGTAGCAAAAAGTAGTTGGCTCCGAAGACTTTTTGGATGGATCCGTCCTTGCTCTTAACCCGCCATTGGCTGGGGGTGTTTCGCCCCCTTTCCCCCCCCCACCCTGACGGACTTTCGCAACAGCTCAGCAACTAATAGGGCTATCGACGTGAAAGTTCAAGTACCATCTCCTACATCAATTATGTCTTCTGTGTGAACATAAATAAATTTTGTCGATTTTTTTATCTCTAAATATAGCGAATTTAGTGACGTCACTAGACACGAGTTTGACACAGAAATCCGCTAAAATTTGCCTGGCCGTAGAAATGCCATATTTAAAGCAAAATGCAATACAAAACGCCAAAAGATAGCAAATTGCAAGGGCTACCAACTGAACATCTCGGATTTGTGAAAATTCTTGTTTTTGACCCCCAAATAAAAATAAACGATTTTTTAAAGAAAAAAGGACATCAAAATCTACATTTTCAAATATTTTCACAAAACCGGAAGATATGTTGAGAACCCACATGTAGATACTACCCAAACCAAATTTAAAGGCAATATCTGCATTTTTGACTGACTTATCGCTCCCTAAGTATGAGCAACTCATGACGTCATATTTTGAAATTGCGTTTTTTGGCTTTTATTGACCAGATACAAACAAATAAATGCCAGTATTGTATTTCTGAGACAAAACTGGTCTAGACACATGCCTTGTTTATTTATATTTACAAATTTCAAATTGTGACCTTATTTTACCTGACCTTGACCTTATATGGTGTCAGATTGTGAAAATGACTGCTACTATCGAATTATACGTGTAAAATAACCCATACAACATGTGTCTCATGGCTTTCGTAGACCTGTGACTTTTTGTGACCTGACCTTGACCTTGACCTTTGCTTACAATTTCACTTTTTCTTATGCGGGATATGTATTATACCTTTGAGAGCACTTTGTGCGATAATAGTCGCAACAGGCTTTGGATGGAAAGTATAGCCCCAAAACGCAAATATCTCAACTTTATCTTTGACCTGATCGTGACCTGACATGTGACCTTATTTGGGATTTGTTTTGTATGCTTTGGATGCGCCTCGTTAAGAGCTTCCGACTGCCGCCTTGCGCGTCTCGCTGCGGTTATTGGTTCGGAAGATAACCAGGGGGGGGGGGGGCGAAAAACACCCTCCCCAGCTAATGGCGTTCGGCTGAGACCGCAGCTAATGCCGGGTTAAGGGCAAAGGCGGCTTGATTCAGCACACATTTTCATGTTTTTTTCCTTGCAGTTTAGAACGAAAACATAGGTACACCTTTTTCGATATACCAAAAGGCCGAGAAGCTAAAAACAAATAGAAATCATTAGAAATCGTGTGGTTGCAAAATAAAGTGGCCCAAATCCGGGGAGAAATTCGAAATTGGGGTACCTAGGTAAGGTCTGCTCAAACTGGTTGCCCTTCCCCCCCAAAAAAAAACGGCCGGCTGGATCCGCCCTTGCCATGCTTCGAAACTATGGGACTGATCTGAGGGATTTATTCACCATTCCATCCGGCGTGGTCTGAAACGGTGCCGTTTAACCCTATTACCGGCAAGGGGGGCAGATTCTGCCCACCTGTCAGGTTTTTCACAGATATCTCCCGAACGGCTAAAAGCAGACCCATGCAATTTTGAGACTTTTCTTACAATTGAATTCCGCATATGGAAGCAAAATTTTGAGTTCCTAACCTTAACAGAGGCGGTTCCAGGGCCCAGGTTTGGGAGTTTTTTTTCGGCGACATTTGGCGATAATACGGAGATGCGATCTTCACGGCTTCTCCCCAACTGCCTGAAGTATGAAGAAGTTACATGTTTACGGTGATTGAAACAAGTGCAAATTAGTTGATTTTAGTGAACTATAATAAATATTGCACGGCAGAGGCGGTTTCTGGGACTTGAAAAGGGGAGGTGTACAGGAAGTTATTTTTTTTATATATTTTTCCTCCCTTTTTCGTTAACCTGGCACCACCTATGGACGCAAATATGTTTTATAACTGTGGTGTCCGATGTCTCAATAACGCACCATTTAAAGGGACTGTCCCACCTTTGTGAAAGTTGTCGAATCACACGGAACATGTTCGCGAACTTTTTTCCGAAAAAAGATTATCTTGGAAGATATTCAACTTTTAGTTTTAAGCGAAAAGTTGGGCTGGTGACGTCATATGATTTTGTTTTAATAACAGGGAAATCCTTTGTGCTGCCAAATATATGGCACAAATTTTTGTCGACATTTATTGCGCAGAAAAAGCGAACCACCCGGTGTCTAGATTGGCTTAGATTGCGAACCACTCGGGGATCGATAAATGAAAGACGAAAATATTCCAAGGCTGACCTTAAAACAAGTCGACTATCATTACCAGTTGGGTAAAGAGACGACGCTGTCGGTTTAGAGGCCCTATTCAAATACACATGGGCCTTATTTTTACAGATGTCAAAATCAAACTCGAATATCTTTTTGATTGGATCATTGTGGTTGTTTTAACTGATACCATACTTAATTTCAATGCCTAGCCATAACTATGCCTATCTCAACTCACATCTAATGTTAAGGTGGGATAGTCCCTTTAATTTATTTAAAAAACAAAAACATAAAAGACGGTTTTATAAGTCATTCATTTTACTCCCATATTTAGTGACCTGCAAACGCTTATTATTTGTTCGAGTCCGTAGTAGCCGCCAGCTCCACACGCGTCGGCGACTCAGAGAAGACTGTATTTATCCCGCAGGCGCACTGCCACCTAGCGGAAGACTCGGCTAACGGATCAGACTCACACACCCCCCACCAGTCAACCGGTGGGTGACGTTCAGAAACATAAGGTCGAAATAAAACACACCACGAGAAAGAAGACCGTACGGTGCGAGTACTATTTACATAAGCTCGATAAGGCGCTCTGGCTGGCGGCGGGGTCGCTCAGAGCGCCGTGGTGCCTCGAGTGGCGGGTCGGCCACCGGAGCCGCCGGCAGCGGCTGCAGCGGCGGCGGCTGCAATGGCGGCGGCGGAGATGGCTGCACCGGCCCGGTATCAGGGGCGGCGGGCGGCGGCCCGGGCGGGGGAGGCCCTGGCAGGGGCGGCCCGGGCAGGGGCGCGGTGACAGCAGTGTTCGGGTGGGCGTGGGCGTATCGTTGGCGGAGGTGACGCCTGTTGCGGGTGAGGACACGGCCGCTGGGCAGGCGGATGAAGTAACGCCGATGCGGGCCGACGTCGGTGATTACGCCGTGACGGTCCCAGGTGCCGGTTGCCAGATTCTGCAAGGCGACTTGCGATCCGATGTGGAGAGCAGGCAGGTCACGGGCGTGCTGGTTGTGGGCCGTCCGGGTGCGTTCCTGGCGCGCGGCAGCTGCGCGCTCGGCATCGTCGGCTGCCCGCTGCCACTGGGGGCAAACGAGCGCCGGTGGGCGGGTAGCATGTCTCTTGCCGGTGAGTTGAGAAGGCTTTGGGCAGGCGACCTGCCGTCGGGGCCAAGCGTGTTTCGGTGCTGCAGTATTCCCCATGCGCCCAGCTATCGCTGTCCATGTGTCCGTCACGTCCAGCTATCGCTGTCCATGTGTCCGTCACGTCCAGCTATCGCTGTCCATGTGTCCGTCACGCCAGCAGCGGCGGATGAGTTTGGCGGCAAACTTGGCGGCGGCTTCGGCTCGGCCGTTGGACTGGGTGTAGTGAGGAGAGGAGGTGCGGTGTAGCAAGGCCCAGTTTTTCAGGAAGGCCTGGAAGGCGGCTGAGGTGAACTGGGGACCATTGTCGGACCAGAGGACCTCCGGGGCTCCGGCAGGCAGAAGATGGCGCGGAGTTCCCTGATGAGCGTCGAGTCACTGGCGTGTCGGCCGACCGGGCAGACTGTGAGCCACCCGGAGAGAGGGTCGACCGCCACCAGGAAGTATTGGCCGGTGTGTTGACAGAAGTCGGCGCAGAGGTGTTGGAATGGGCGGCTGGCCTGCTCGTGCGTGCGCAGGGTCTCTTTCGGCAGCGATGGCAGTTCCCTCTGGCAGGGCTGGCAGGCCTTGGTGATGTTCTCGATGTCGTTGTTCATGTTGGGCCAAGACAATCTGGCGGGCTCGACTCTTCGTCTTTTTTTTCCCTGATGGCTAGCGTGCAGCTCGGCGAGGACGGCTACGCGCATCGGGCGGGGAATGACGAGCCGGCAACCACACACGACCAGTCCGTCATCGACAGCGAGGCGGTCGTGGACCGGCCAGTATGGCCGCAGGAGCGCGGGAAAGTCGGCCTTGTGGGACGGGAAGTCGTCCATCACAGTCTGAAGAAGGATCTGCGCCTCCTCGCCCCGGTCTGCCGCTCGCCGTACCTCATCCAGCCTGAGGTCGGTGCAGAGTTCGCTCGCCTCGCCTGTGATGATTGCGGCGACGGTTGTGGCCGATCTGTCCTCGGGCAGCTCGTCCTCCTCTGTCGGCGGGTCCACCGGTGACCTTGAGAGGGCGTCGGCTGCCTGATGGTCCGTGCCGCGCTGCCACCGAGCAGTGAATGTCATCACCAGCAGTTTCTGCCGCAGGCGCTGGAGGCGCGGGTTTTCAATCTCATTCAGGTTCTTGGAGTTGAGGATTGGCACCAGAGGGCGGTGGTCGGTCAGCACGTCGAACTCGGGGAGCCCACTGAGGAAGAGGCGGCACTTGTGACACCCCCACGCCACCGCCAGCAGCTCCAGCTCGATGGTGGCATAACGGCTCTCTGCGTCTGTCAGGAACCGGGAGCCGGCCTGGACTGTACGCCATGTGCCATCCAGCTGCTTCTGCTGAAGCAGGAACCCGAGCCCCTTCAGACGGCTCGCGTCGGTCGACAGCAGAGTGGGCCGCGTTTGGTCGAAAAAGGCGAGCGTGCGCACCGATGATAGCGCCACCCGCGCCATTTCGAACGCCACCTGGTGGCAGCTGTCCCAAACGAAGGTTCGTTTTGTGCTCAACAGGTGACGCAGCGGTTCCAGGTGCTCCGCAGTCTCCTCTGAGAACGGGGCCACCTGGTTGACGAGGCCGAAGAAGCCGCGGAGTTCGGTCAGCGTCTGAGGCGTTGGGAACGCTGCGATTGCGTTAGTGAGCGTTGGGTCGGGCAGATATCCGTCTTCTGCCACGATGAAGCCGGCGAACTTTACTTTCTTCCGCTGGTGCTGGGTCTTCGCCGGGTTTAGCGCCACCCCGCGATCCTCGCATCGAGCCAGGAACTCGCGGACCCGGGCGACGTGTGCGGACTTCGTCCTGCTGTAGATGATGACATCATCAACGACGCGATGAACACCGTCCATGTCGATGAAGCACTCATCCATCCGCCTGTTGTAATGTTCGCTGATGGACGAGACGCCGTACGGCACACGGAGGTACTGATACCTCCCGAAGGGCGTGATGAAGGTCGTCAGATGGCGTGAAGACTCATCCAGAGGGCACTGGTGGTAGCCTTTGGCGGCGTCAAAAACACTAAACCACTGGGCCTCAGATGCCGCGATTGTCGCGACGCACTCAGCTGGCGTGCTGGACTGATACAGCTCTCGTTTCACGGACTGGTTGAGCTTGGATAAGTCCACGCACAGACGGATGCCACCGGTTTTCTTGGGTGCCACCACGATTGGGGCGCACCAGTCGGTCGGCTCGACCACTGGGGTGATGATGCCGTCCTGCTCCAGCTTGTCCAACTCCTGACGTAGTGGCTCACGGGGGGATAGCGGAATGCGTCGCGATGCGCGCACCGCGAATGGAGTGGCGTTCTCTCGAAGGTGGATCTTGAAGTTCTCCCTCGGCATCGCCCGGATGACACCGTCCAGCACGTCTGGAAACTCGTCGAGCGGGCTCTCCCCGAGGCTTTATGTCCGGCGGTGGCGGGGTGGCGCTGTAGTCTGCCCAACAGTGGCAGGGGCAGCACATATGTCGTCGACGCGGCCCGCAGCGACGGCAGCGGCGCCAGCTGTCCGCGGCCAGGCTCGGCGGCGGAGGCGGCGGTTATCGCCCGTGGCGGGGCGGCGCGATGATCGAGTGTCGGCTGACACCGGAGACCACGCGGGGAGACTCGGGCGGCGGCGTGGCTGGGAGAACCACGGTGGCGATCTGCTGTGGATAGTCGGTCGGTACCAGACGGAGGGCCCGAGCGGTTTTCCATGAGAGCACGAGGCAGGGCACCCCTGGAATGATGTGCACCGTGTCGGAGACTGTGACGTCACCCAGGCGGAGATGAATTGGCAGACTGCCACGAGAGCGGGCCGTATGTCTGTCAACGGCGCGAGGATGGGTCGTCGGTGGCTGGAGATTGCCGTTCATCTCTCCAATACGATGGGCGAAGTCCAGACCAGCGACGGATACGTCGGCTCCAGTGTCCGACAGCGCTTCCATCACCGCTGTCCGCAGACCAGTCACGGACGGACACTCGAACTGTCGGTGCCGATCCACGGGATGTAGTTGCCAGGGTAGCGGCGGAGGCCGACGACTCGTGGGGTCGGCGAGGGCTGCGACACAATCTGGAGATGTGGCCGTGCCGACCGCAGTTGTAACATGAACGGTCGGCTGCCGGGCAGCGGGCCGAGCGGCTGTGGCGGTTGCTGCAGTTACGGCAGGCGGCGGGCGGCGCTGGGGCGACGCCCGGCTGCGGTCCAGTGGCACCGGTCCCCGACAGGCGTCGGGGAGGGGTGGGGCTGCGTGACTGAAATCTGACGCCGCGGCTGCTCTGGACCCGGCGGTGGGCGCCGCCGCGGTTGGGCTGCGTGATACAGGCGGAGATGGTGTCCGCGTTGCCGCCGTTGATGGTTGTGACGTCACGGGCGGCAGCCTCTTCTGAGCGGCAAATCTGGGTGGCCTGTTGCAGCGACAGAAGTTGTACCGCGCACAGACGCTTAATCGTCGCGGGGTCACGCGAGGGGCGAATCCGCCCCCCTGCCACTAATAAGGGTATAAAGGAGCCTGCTGCCAATAGGGTTAAGCTTTTATACAGATTGGTCCACTCTATGTGGACCAAATTGGATCAAAACCACCCAAAACTGTTGCAGACGAGCCCATGCTCCAACACTAGCCGTTTTCACGAAGGATTTTGCGTTTGGGGCGATTGGGGCATTTGGGGCGTTTGGGGCGTTTGGGGCGTTTGGGGCGTTTGGGGCGTTTGGGGCGTTTGGGGCGATTGGGGAGATTGGGGCGTTTGGGGTAAATGGGTCTATAACTTGTAAGAACACGGCTTTTCAGGTGATTTTTGGTATCAATCGTAACTTTATGAATTAATGCATTTTTCTGGAAATTCCATTGAATACACCATAGTTTACTTAAAATTAACAATTTCATCTTAAACTAGCTCTGGTGTTGCCAGACGGCTGGGGTGTTTGTGCGACGCAATCTTGCTCGAATCCCGGAAGTGGCTGGTTCGGGAAATGGTCATATTTTGCAACGACATGGTTGTCAGGAATAATAGCTTATTTAAATGAAAACTAGATGAATTAGTCCATTCATATTTTCAGTCATATTCACTTTTGAAAGCAAGGATTAATGATAATTAGCGATTTCGTTTTGATCATTTGTTGTAGGATGACGGGAATGCTGGCTCCGGCTCTGCGCTGGCTCTGCGCAGGCGCCGCCGTCCGGTCGCCATGGCGACGGGCGTTCGGTCGCCTGACGTCACGTTGCACACGTGGCTCCGGCGCCGGCCGGCTGGTCACCATGGCGACCAGCCGGCCGGTTGCCTGACGTCACGTTGCGCATGCGCAGAGCCGTGGTCTGCACCCATAAATGGCGTCCGTTCTTTCTAGAGCAGCTATTTTTGAGTTTTCAGTACCAGTGGCCGCAGAAAGCCCGCATGTTTCATGGGTTTATAAGTGCCTTTTCTGAGGGCTTTTCAGCTTTTTTGTGAGATTCATCAATTAATCAATTCATCAAATAAAAAAAAAACGTTTGGTGTGATTCGAAATGCGTAAGGTTTGTTCTGGTTTCCGGAAACTAACGAAGTTACCGCTCTAAATTGGACGATCTCAGCGGGACGGAGCACGTTGAATTAAGGTCGGTCTATGCTTTTTACATTTTATTGCGTTTTTCATCATAGTGTTATATTTCTTTGTCATTAATATCTTCAGTTTTTCCCTAACTAACTGTCAATTGCGTATTTTATTCAATCAAAGCTGATTATCTAGTATACTCTTTAACCTCTTTTGGGGCGTTTTCGGTATGCTTTGTAGAAGGGACTAACACAACCCAAAATTGCCAGATTTGCTCATGAATGTGAATATTCAAAGCAAACTAACAGTAAATATTGCATTGTAAGAGCATATGCTTATACATTGATTCATAAAATTGTGATCGATACCAAAAGTCACCGGAAAAAGCCGTGTTCTTACAAGCTATAGACCCATTTACTCCAAACGCCCCAATCGCCCCAATCGCCCCAATCGCCCCAAATGCCCCAAACGCCTCAAACGCAAAATCCTTCGTGAAAACGGCTACTATGAGACCGATCTGTGATTTTTTTCCTATTCGATCCGGCGTGGTCCAAAACGGTGCTTTGTTGACTTTTATACAGATTTGTCGATTCTAAGTGGACCAAATTGGACCAAAACCACACAAAAATATGTTGCATGCTCCGAAAATGTTACATGTCCATGCTCCGAAACTATGGGACCGATCTGGGCGATTTCTTCACCATTCGATCCGGCGTAGTCCAGAACGGTGCCGTTTTGGCTTTTATACAGATTGGTCCACTCTAAGTGGACCAAATTGTGCCAAAACCACCAAAAAAACGTTGCAGACGTGCCCATGCTCCGAAACTATGGGACTGATCTGGGTGATTTCTTCACCATTCGATCCGGCATAGTCCAGAACGATACCATTTTGGCTTTTATACTGATTGTTTCCGCTCTAATTGGATCAAATTGGACCAAACCCATCAAAATCCGTTGCAGACGAGCCCATGCTCTGAAACTATGGGACCGATCTGGGCGATTTCTTTACCATTCGATCCGGCGTGGTCCAAAATGGTGCCGTTTTTAGTTTTGATCCACTTTGGTCCAATTTAAGAGGACCAAATTGGACCCAACCCATCAACACCGGTTTTGGGTGGTTTTGGTCCAATTTGGTCCACTTAGAGTAGATCAATCTGTATGAAAGCCAAAACGGCACCGTTTTGGACCACGCCGGATCGAATGGTAGAGAAATCGCCCAGATCGGCCCCATAGTTTCGGAGCATGGGCTCGTCTGCAAATGTGTAAAATTTGTTTTGGTCCAATTTGGTCTACTTAGGGTGGTCCACTTAGGGTATAACTCAAAACGGCACCGTTTCAGACCACTCGGAATCGAATGGTGAAAAAAATCACTCAGATCGGTCCAGTAGCTTCGGAGCATATACTTGTCTGGTCGGTTTTGCAGACCCTCCCCGTACCGTATGTCGATGACCTTCGTTTCGCAGTGATTCCGTGGTTGCTTGCTTCTCATTGGTTGTGACACTGTAGTAGCCGTAGTCGGATCTGATTGGCTTTCGACGGGAGTGAAGCGATGTAAAACCCGTATCCGTAAACTCGTTTGAAAGCCATTCAATTTCGTACCATAGCACGTGCTTATATCAATGTTGTACCGCGACGCGACTTTTAAATTCATGGTGAAAAGACAGACAGGACACGCTTCAAATAGTAATATAGATGTTTAAGTGTTTGAAATCTTTAATATTCAAAAGACTATAAGTCATCTCACGAAATTTGATAGAATAGCTTAAAGGAAATAAAAAAAGAAGCTCATCTTGGAAAATTTTCCCAAACACGATTTGATTATATTTTGTAATGCAATTTCTTTTCATATTGTCAAAAATGACCTTTATCCGACGCGCCGATTCAGAACAGAAGGCCGTAAATTATTATTGTTTATCACAACTATATGCATACTCTCCGAGTCAGAGTCCTGACGTCACGCGAATGAAAACAAAATGGTTCAGCCAATCAGATTCGAAAGTAGTCGCTTAAGGATAGACTCGCATTGGGGATGTGTCAACCGGCGGCCGGCGGTTCGCTTGCTAGCACCAGCTGCAAGCTGATTGGCTGATGGTATGGCCTCTGCCCGGGCTAGAACCAGTACAACATTTTTTCGCCAGCACCGCATTCCTTCGCCAAAAAAATCAATTATATTCGACTGGAGAGTCTTTTCAGTCAAGAAAACTTGCAGATAGGGGTTTCTCAACACGGGCTACAAAACTGCTATCTCAGTTTAAAACTAATGTTGAAGGTGAACTATTTCCTTTAACGATTATTTAAGTTAGGTGTATACTGGTGTTAATATGCCCTGAGGCATATTTGTCGCAGGAGAATTACAAACTTTGCATTTTCAGGAACTGAAGCATATGGCTTACCATGCTGGAGAGAATGCCACTGTAGTCACACTCCATGCTAACAGCTCTGCTGAAACTTGGTTTGAATCGACACCCGTTTAGTAAGCTGTCTTCCCACTGGCTGCCGTCTCCGCATACAATCGTCGCCGTCACCGCCAGCACAAACACCGGCACCCAGCCTCGAGTTGCCGCCATCGCGCCGGCGCCAGGGGCACTCCTGCCCGGGTCACGACAGCGCCTCTGCTCGCCTACTAGTCAGTGACTCGGGCGGCCTCTAAACCGCTGCCGTCCGGACGCCGCTATCCTCGCTTCCGGCGCCAGGAACAGTCGGAGATCCCCCCGCTCCAGCGGAACAGGTGCGCGATAGGGTCACCGCAAGGCAAACAACAGGCTCCCACAATCCCGTCTCAAAACCCTCGTCTGCAACAGTACATGTGCATGTTCGCGTATACAACTTTCGTATATTGCACATCGGTGTATCGAGGTATTGATATAAATCGATGTATGCTGAGGTAATGTGCGATGTTTATTTAACACGCACACATGCGCACAAACACGAATGCAGTGTGTACACAAGTGCGCAATCAGGTGCGCCCGCAGGCATACGAACGTTTGGGAACAGTTTACACGTAACTGCAGTATGCATGGTAGCCAGGCTTATATGTAACCAATAAGGCACCGTAGTTGGTGATGAACGAGCGAGCGCGAAGGAAATGTATTCGGAATTTAAACTCGATCGGGCAAGTGGTTTCTGAGATACAAAAAAGGATGCGCACGTGCGCACGTGCAGAGGCACCCACCTTTGACTTGTGGAAAGGCGGCGGCTGAGTGGTCCCTAACCACACATCAAATTTGAACACAATCGGCTCAGCCGTTCCTGAGATATAGAATAGGGGTGTGCACGTGCGCACGTGCAGAGTCACCCCACCCCTGAGTTGTGTAACGCAGAGCGTATTCTCTTATCGAGCCGCGGCTGCCTGTAACGGCCTGTCCCCTGATATCAGCGGGGTCACCACCCTAGGTTCTTTTAAATCTGTCATCTGCAACCTGTGAGTGCTCACTGTGTATGTGTCTTACTTTTTTCCCCTGCATTATTTACTTGTATTGTCTTTTACTTCGACGTATTGGCTTGTACTTGTATTGGCTTTTGCTGTTTTTGTAGAGCCTGTGCTGCATCCTGTTGAAGTGAAGCCGTAACACCCACCCCGTGGAAGGTTTTGAATACGCTGTATAATCCGCCCAGCCGTTGCGAAGGATCCTTGATAATGTGCTAGCCACGAAAGCTCGGATCTTTTCATTTAGTATATTTGGTATACAATAAAGATATTACTGCCATATTATGATCATATTTCTTCAACTTATTATTCTCACAATGGCATCAGCTATCATCTCACACATCAAAATATTTTGAAAATTGACAACCTGGATATTATCTTAGTCCTTTAATTTCTATCAAGCCTCATTAAATTCAGTCTATTTGATACCAGACTCCACAAATGTGATAATTGGTCGAACAAATATAATGTTACTGTAATTCCATGCTGGAAGGATACTTCAACAAATACATAGTCATT
>JAXIVJ010019251.1:0-20299 GCA_036785665.1 Chirona hameri | reverse complement strand
CAAATATCTTTATATAAGTTTGATAAGAGGACTATGGCATCTTTATATAACCAGATAATTTTGGTTTCTTGATAATGCATCTTGCTGATAAAATGGTATTCTTCCATAATCAATCAGGTAGTCCTTTCTATTACGTCGTAGTATCGTTTTTAGATGACTTTCTTTTCATCCCTTTATTTTTCCAGCATGAAATGTTCGCCTTCTTCAGTTTAACGAAACTCTTGACATGCTTAATTTTGTATCATTGCTTGGAGCTACGTTCAAGTTCAGTAATTTGTAGTGCTGCATTAACAATCGTTAAATATATATATATATATATATATATTATATATAATATATATATATATATATATATATAATATATATATATATATATATATATATATATAATATATATATATATATATATATGCCGGCGTTGATCGTATTCCTAATTTTATCCTTACTTGCAATTAGCTCTTCGCCCTTGTGATAATATCAATTCTTCTTGTTAGACAATACTTCTGATTTTACGTCTTACTCCGCGTATATCGTACACGTCATTTGTTCCGTAATAATTGACTGCGATTTTCTATCACTTCGCATCAATAGTGTCGGTTTATCATCCGCATTTCTTCTCAACAACGATTCTTCCCTTACTTCAAACCCGTCTCTTTGTTGGCGTGCTATAGCGTCTACACAGCTGTCCCTCTGCCTTTGGGCGGCCGCCCTGGCTGTGCTGACTCATAGGACATAGAGGGGAGGGGCGGGGTGATGTGGCAGCGCCGGTAGGGACGGTACTGGGGCCGGTACGCAAATGGGACTGGTACCGTAATGGGTGTACCTGAGGGGCGTACACCCGGCTGGCGTTGCTCCCCGCCGTCGTCTCGCTTACTCAGCTGTTCTGGCGATGGCTGTGATGACTGTAGTTACTAAACTTGCAGTCTCGGGGCTTCGGACCCGAGTTTTTGCATGTCTGGGTTGGATGCGAGGAGCGGGGCGTCTGCCGCCGGCCGGCTCGGAATGTTTTGTCAGAGGAGTCAGGCCCGGTGCATTGGAACATGCTGAGAAGATGTACCCCGCTACATATTGTCCCATAAACTCAAATACCTCGAATTTGACGTTCGACTTGACCGTGACCTGACACGTGACCCTAATTTGAAATTTGTAAATGTGCGTTATGTTTAACTCATTGAGCGCTTTTGAATGCCGCCTTGCGCGTCGCGCTGCGATCATTGGTCCCCCCCCCCCCCCCCCCCCCCCCACCCACCCAGTGAGTCGTGTCACAGAATATACCCCAGTGACTGCCGGGTGAATTAAACAAAAACAGTTCTGGGCTTCTCAGATCTGTCCGCGCAATGCCTGCGACTTTGGGGCCACATCGCCTCTCATGGAGTAACTCAACCACTCAAATTGTCACAGATATTGTGAAGAAAACCCCGCATTCGCCTCGTTGCTGCTTTTTTGAAGTTCTGAAAGTTCTTACATCATCACCACTAGCGTCCAGGACAACTTAATTTTTCGCCAATGCGAAAGTCGTCTCCCGTACCGCCCCGTGCATAAACAGGCGGCGGGCCGCCGTATACTATCTGTAACGAAATAGGGCGGTCGAGCGGTTGTCGCGTATTAACAATGGTGAAACCGTCGAGACTCCTCTCCGGTACTTCTCTACTCCATGGCAATACCGAACCCCTGGAGACTGCAGTAGCGTACACAACAGTAACACCATGGTCTGGAGACTCAATAGTAATAGTAGCTCACACAATAGTAGCACCCAAACGTTGGAGACTACAATAACCTAGACCAAGGAAAACACAAAAGAACAGACAATGTGACCAGAAATTGTATTATATACAGTGCACAGTGTAGTGCACAGTCTAGTGGTACAAGGACTGCTATACGACACAGTGGAATTTCATTAATATTCCAGCCTACCAAAGATCATCCAATCAACGGATGGTGTTTCAATGGAATAGAAGGGAACGGAATTTGTCCCGCCATAGCGTCAACCCGTCCGGTCCCGTTGACGGTCGGGTTCGCTGCAGCTGTCCGGTCCTGCATCTGTCCGGTCCTGTAGCTGTCCGGTCCTGCAGCTGTCCGGTCCTGTAGCTGTTCTGTCCTGCAGCTGTCCGGTCCTGTAGCTGTTCTGTCCTGCAGCTGTCCGGTCCTGTAGCTGTTCTGTCCTGCAGCTGTCCGGTCCTGTAGCTGTTCTGTCCTGGCAGCTGTCCGGTCCTGTAGCTGTCCGGTCCTGTAGCTGTCCGGTCCTGTAGCTGTCCGGTCCTGTAGCTGTCCGGTCCTGTAGCTGTCCGGGGTCATGTAGCTGTCCGGTCCTGTAGCTGTCCGGGGTCCTGCAGCTGTCCGGTCGCTGCAGCTGTCCGGTCCGGTAGCTGTCCGGTCCTGCAGCTGTCCGGTCCTGCAGCTGAGATCCTCGGGGTTCAGAACATATCTCGTTTATGCACAAAGTTTATACCTCAGCCGCAGTATCGGGCGCCAATGAACTTTCATCGTTATCTGGACTCGAAGGGTTGAGGCCATGACGGGAATAAGTCGAGTGTGTGGGCTTTGCCAGTAGACTCCAAAGGGAAACCCGAGTGTTGAACGTCGGCGCGCGCTGCTCCTAAACCCGAGAGCGCAGAATTGTTTAACTTTACTACGATAATTTAACGACATGAACATTTCTGTATGGAAGTTTGCTGGTACATCGACCGAGTAGTTGAGAAAAATAAGCCTCTGAAAGCCATTGCTGCCGTCTGGTTGGGCCGCTCAACAGTAGATTTTTGTCTCCTATAGTCCCCTACTAGTTGACGGAAGATTACAGGCCTCATAATTAACCTAATGACAAGGTGTCGTGTGGTTTGACAACACCAGTGCTTGTATGTTTCAAAATATTTTTAGGGTATGCGTAAACTGAATACTTTAAAGTAGTAAACAGCATATATAGGCGGTTATGACTGTCGTTCCAAACGGTGTTTATTGCTGTAGTTCGTTTCCGTCCCTGAGTCACGATGTGAATGGCGATAACGAGGTATATTACGCCGGTTTGTTTCAGCGCCTGCCGCCCGCTGCAGCAGCAGCAGGGGACATGCCCGTGTTAGACAAGGCTCATCAGCCTCAGGAAGAGGAGGAGGTCCACAGACGACCGCCATCACCGCCATATGACTTCCTCGGATTCACGCTAGAGGATCAGTACAAGTGAGAATGCTTTAGCTGTATTGTGGCTTCATGTGGTCCACACTGGAGGACCGACAGACTCAAGTGAGAACGACATGGCTCTCTTAATGCCTTTGGCGCATGCTCGAGCGTGGTGACCTCAGGTTTTAAACTTTGCTGTTGTATTAGCCGTCCACCATTATGAGTCACCGAATACAGAGACCAAACACCGAATACTCCAACCTGATCTCACGGTAAAATGCAGCATTTAATCTATGAGTGTTGTTTTTTTGTAGAAGAGTATCGACGCCCAAACTGTACTATATTCGATAAAGAACTTTAAACTTTCCACTGGACCGTCTCGATGCTTTAATATATTGGATAGGAAATGTCGCAGATGTATGTTCGGGAAATAGGCGTATTTCTAAAACGAACAAGGCTTGTTATGTACTGATTTTGAAAGTAACACTACGTTCACACATTGTAAATGTTATCTTACTTAACCCTATTAGTGTCGGGGGGGGGGGGGCTAAAACAACCCCCGCTTAGATTTGTCCGCTCCTGTCCCAAAACGAGTAAAGATACGGCCATCAAACTTTTGACTTTTCCTAACTATTCATTGGGCACATTTTGACAATTTTTTAACATTTCTGCTTACCAGGGGGCGGCCCCAGGCGTGTTTTTTGGGGGGCATGTTTGGGTTTTCAGCGTGACTCAGCTTTCAAAGGGAATCAGTTTCCATTATCTAACCGTTGTAGATACGAGCCTATGACTTTCACACTTTTCTTTACTGCCATTTGTTGGCATGTTGAACATTTTTGCAAATTGTTGGATTGCGCTTGGCCGATTTCCTGCAGGGACATATTTTGGGGGCATTTTGGGTCACTGGTATTTCATCGAAATCTGAAAGATAAGAATTTGGAAATCTGTGAACCTTCTTAGCTATTCTTTGCACAACTTGTATTATTTTATTTTTATTTTGGATTTCTCACAGGCGACTCCAGGAACGGCTTTTGGGGGGCAAGTGTTTGAGTTACTAAACACATGGTGTTTAGTTAAACTCAAAACGTTATTTCGCGGTGAACTATCTCGTGTAATATCATCTGCATGGATCGCAATTGTATTTTGTGGCATAGGCGGTGTCAGGGGTGGGACGCAAGCGCATGGCCAAATGCAATGGGCGCCTCCAGGGATGAAATTAGGAGGAGTTGTGGAACCACGACATGTAACTACATAGCAAAAGATAATCAACTTGAAACTTGGTGACCTGTTTTAGCAATGCCTTGCACACGTTTCATATTTTTTGAATTTTTTGTTTCCCAAGGACGACTAGGGACGGATTTTGGGGGGCATCTGTTTGACTCCGTTCACACACAATGTGTGTAGTGCCCCTGAACGTTATTTTGCAGTAGGTAATGTCATCCAATATCATCTGCATGGATCACAATTGTATTTTGGGGCATAGGCGGTCACAGGTAGGGGGGTAGTAATGTGGACCCATGGCGTGACACTACATTGCAAAATATATCAATAAGCAAAGATAGAGATAACACAAGACAAAGCTCAATTCCCCTCCCCTTCCCCTCCTGAGCACGCCACTGCACAAATAACTACCATAATTTACATTATCATTCATATACATATACTTATATGCATATAAAAAACAGAAATCAAAGCGGCAAAAAATATTATAGTGACATCTTTAGATACCCCCTTTTACCCCCCCTTTGGAATTGCCTGAGGACGCCATTGGCTTATTTTCCCCAAACTTTAAATAAGACAATATGTTGGAGCATACAATTAGGTGACAAAATCCAACAACATATCAAAATTGCGTTCACACAACGTTTAAGGGCAATAATCTAGAAATGCATGTTTTTCCCCATTTTAGTTTTGTTTTGCTACCTGTATCCGCCCATGACAAAATGTTTGATATTTATGAATACAGGGATGTATTTCATGCTCCAAGGAATCGAATGGCGCTTTCTCAGAGATAATTGGTCCAGCGGTTTCCGAGATACGAAGGGGGGGTGAATAAGCCCCCCCCCCCCCCCCCCCCCCCGACAGATCCTTATCTTTTTCATCCCGACAGTAATAGGGTTAAGCTCATACTCAAATGTCAATGTTTTTGCTGGGCCGCTTTAAATGAGGTTCAAAGTATGCATCGTGAGTCTTACGCCAGCGCTGGTTTGTTACGGCTTACGCTGTGTTTCAGGGCTCGCTACGCTGTGGATACGAAAGCCGAGCTTCTGTGGAACCACATCATCACAGAGTTCAAGGCCATGGGCGAAGGTAGGTGACGTTCACTGTTCACCTTTTCGCTATTTATTCATGTCATCCGGAGACATATCTTGTTAGTGTGCGGGAATAAGTATGTGTTTAGATGTAAGCTGGCATGCCGCGTTTGTGTGTGTTAATACAGCTAAACTTCAGATTAATAAGATGGCTAGGACGTGTGTATAGGTATTCGCTTTCATCATAGTTTGGTTCCAGTGGTTCAATGCAGTCACGATGTTTCGCCAGTACTGACAATTTTCCTACAGGTCACTTTGCCAGCACCGAACGTACCTCCTCACTGTGATGTGAAGTGGAGGTGTGTTTCGTTTCACGATACATTACATTCTACCTTTGCCTGTGTTTCAGCACCCCCTGAACGAGAGGTGTTCAAACGCCGCCGCACCAAGGTCAACTACAAGGAGGAGGAGGACCTGGATGATGATGACTATATCTGTGAGTACTGCTTACCCGGTTGTCTTAGTATTGACGGGGGTTGTTTTATTCCTAATTTCATGTGTGTCCCGAAGAAGTATGATCAGGCATAGTGGATCGCGTGTGTTCGCGGGTGTTGGTGTTGGATCGCGAATTTACTGCTTTTGAAATGAATACATCATGGTCCATAAACTGTCGCGTTTGTTCATTATATCCACTGACTCGTTGAATTCTGCCAGGATTTTGACGCATAAGTTATTAACAGTGCAATTTACCTGGGGATGATCTCGAACGTTGTACATAACGCGATGCATGTCACTGCTTTAACTCAGCCTCACGTCACCTTATCAAGCCGCCAAAAAATGCATGTATGCTGGCCGTTCATAAGTCCGTTTGTCTCCGCCAGTTTGTGACGAGTGCGACCGTGAGTGGGAAGGTGACTGTCCTGTCCACGGTCCCCTGGTCGTCATACCGGATACAAAGGTCAGTACGTCCCAATTATAAGCATATTGGTTGCAGTTTAAAAGGGTGCGATGTATTGTACAAAAGCTTGCAGTCTTCCCTTATCATCATCGTGAGTCATGTGCTGATTCTTCAGGCTAAGTTGAAACAGCCGACAACCTACTCAATTTGCAATGGTAACTTCGAGGCTTTTGCTTTTGAAAAGTAATGTGTGATTCACTTTTGGAAAAGAATAAGAAGCGATTTTTAGGATCGGCAAATGATTGAATTTAAATATCAATGGCATTCGCTGCCCTTACATTTTACTATTTTTAGCATGTTAACCAGCCCATCAGCGTGTTTTCCCAATCGCAAACCTCGCCGACAAGTTAAAGTCATTGCAGTGTCGCTATCACCAAATACGCTACTCTATTATTATTTAAGCTAAGCTGTTGTTTGTTATATTCCATGGTGCAATAAATCCGCATGGCGTTAGTAAATAGGTGATTGATGACTATTTTAATGGTTGTTGAATGTGTACAGGTACCATTTGGTACCGGAGATCCAGAGAGAGACATCAAGACTCGTCCGGAGTTCCTCAACCCCGGCCGATCCAAAATCCCGGGCGCCAACACCGGTAACATCCTGTCTACCATATCCTGCTTCTTCATTCGTGGACCCTTGTTTAGACACATTTACTTTAGTTACTCAGAGTTCGCTTGTTTTTCTCCTGTTGCTCGTGGTAGACTTTTGATCCATTCCCACTTTGAGTTCGCTTTGTCGTTTAGTAACATGTAAACGTAATGTGTATGTTGGTTGATACAGCAGGGCATTCCACGACATTTCAGTCGAAATAACCCTCATCTCTCACTTTTTGTTCACAATTGGTCTATAGAGATGTTTTGGGTCCTGAATTCAACTATGGTAATATTAGCTTGATCTGACCTCAGGTTTGTGAGTTATAGCCTCGGGTATTTTGGCAAGGTCACGCTGCAGAGGTATTTTTGGAGGCCGAAATTGTGCATTTGACTTAACCAAATATGAAAAAGACTTAACCCGCGCGGCGCTGGGGGGGGGGTAAATTTTACCCCCCCCCCCCCCCCCCCTCCCGGATTTTCTCCATAACTTGACAACTATGACAGATATCAAAGTGAAACTTACGGTAGCTTATGGTGCATCAATTCTACGTCTTCTGCCATTTTTTTTTTTAATTCGTGATTATTTTTTTGGCAGATAATGACGTTTTAGTGACGTCATGCCATGTCATTTTCGGTGAAAAAAACGTTAAATGTTTTAAAAATCGTAGCAAATAGCGTGTTACTGAAAATTGCAAATAAAAGGCGTCAAAAGAAGGGAAATAACATTGTCTTTGACATGGCTATCTCAGATTTTCAAAATTGTGGGTTTTTGACCCCCAAAAATGCAAAAAACTGATTTTTGGGGAAGAATTTCCACAAAAGTTTTTTGTTTGAAGATTTTCAAAAAAAAAACGAAAGATATATTAGAGAACCGAGTATGAACGATGTTCAAACCAAATTTCAAAGCAATTTCTTTATTTTTGACTGACTTATGGCTCTCTAAGAACGAGTAACTCATGACGTCATTTTTTTTAATTGCGGTTTTTGGCTTTTACTGACCAGATACAGACAAATAAATGCCACCACTGTATTTCGAAGACAAAACTAGTCTAGAAACATTGCAATGTTTATTTAGATTAATCAATTTCAAATTTTGACCTTATTGTGACCTGACCTTGACCTGAGGACGATTATATGGTGTCAGGCTGTGAAAATGGCTGCTTCTATCGAATCATACGTGTAAAATAACCCATACAACATGTGTCGCATGGCTTTCGTAGACCTGTGACCTTGTGTGACCTGACCTTGACCTTGACATTTGCTTACAATTTCACTTTTACTTATGCGGGAAATGCATTATACACTCTGGAGCACTTTGTGAGATAATAGTTGCAATATAAGGCTTTGGATGGAAAGTATAGCCCAAAAACTCAAATACTTACATTTTACATTTGACCTGACCGTGACCCGACATGTGACCATATTTTAAGAATGTCGAGTATGCACTCGATTCTTCTCGTTGAGAGCTTACGATCGCCGCATTGTCCGTCTCGCTGCGGTTATTGGTTCGGAAGATACAAGGGGGGTAAAATTTACCCCCCCCCCCCCCCCCCAGCGCCGCGCGTTCGGCTGGAGACCCCAGCGCCGCGCGGGTTAAATGGCTGAATTCGCAATGAAACGGAGCTTCTATTTCTGTTGTTGTTTTTGCGTGACCTTGAATGACCTTCACCGTGTGAACTAGTGACCTTTTTTCGTTGACCTCGTATGACCCCGGGTGCACCTGATTTCATTTTTTGACTTAAAATGCTCAATATATTGCCTAATAACGCACAAAATAAAAAAGTGCGTTTTCCTCAAATTTCCATATTTTCCGTCGACATCCGTGCGTGTTTTCGAATTCCCCCCCCCCCCCCCTACCATCATCCCACCCCACCCCACCCCACCCCACCCTCCCCTCCCCTCCCCTCCCCTCCCCTCCCCTCCCCTCCCCTCCCCTCCCCTCCCCTCCCCTCCCCTCCCCTCCCCTCCCCTCCCCACCCCACCCCACCCCACCCCACCCCACCAAGGGGGAGGAGTAACGGGCGAATATCTGCGAACCTATGGGACCGATTTGGGTGGGGTCTTCACCATTCGATCCGCCGTGGTCCAAAACGGGGCAGTATTGAGTTTTATCCACTTCGGTCTAATCTAAGTGGACCAAATTGGACCAACCAACTTTCGGTCCACACTTCAGACTTCAGTCCCGACCTATGTGGCCGATTTGGGCAGGGTCTTCACCTTTCGATCCGTGTTGGACCACGCCGGATGGCTGCGCGGTGTTGCTAGTCCCCTGACAATGTGTATACCAAAAATCGGGTCTCTAGCTGCAATGGTAGCTGAGATATCCGACCGTTACTCCTCCCCATTGGGGGTAATTCGAAAACACTCATATTGGCAGAAAATATGGAAATTAGAGGAAAAACGTACCATTTGTTTGCGTTAGGCAATATATTGACAAGTATTTTGCGAAGTGAAGAACTACAATCAGAGGTGTCTTGGGGTCACACAAGCCCGGCTTGTGTGACCCGATTTTTGGTATACACATTGTCAGGGTGACTAGCAACAACACGCAGCCATCCGGCGTGGTAACAAAACGGATATGACAAAACCAGTGTTTCACGAGGTCAACGAAAAAAAGGGTCACGAGATCACGGTTTAGAGGTCATTCAAGCTCACGAGAAAAAAATGAATCTGTTTCATTGCGAATTCAGCCATATAAGAGCCCTTTTGATATTTGGTTAAGTCAAATGCGTTATTTTGGCCTCCAAAAATGCAGCGTGACCTTGCCAAAATGCCCGAGGCTACAACTCGAAAACCTGAGTTAAGATCAAACTAATATTGCCACAGCAGAATTCAGGACCAGGATATATAGACCAATTTTGAACAAAAAGTGAGGGTGAAAATTTCGGGGGGAAAATGTCTAAATGTCGTGGAATGCCCCAGCATTCAGTTTTGATCGCTATAGCCAAAGTGGGTTTATATTATCCTCTGCTTTATCTATCGGGCTTCCATACGGAAAAGTATGTTGCTCAGATGTTGCATAGCTGCTCGGTGCGTCTTGGGAATGAGATAGTATGCATGCCATCTGTGCGCCTTACACAGGTATTTGGACGGAAAAGGGTCTGCCAGCACGACAGAGGTTCGGTCCATACGAGGGCACCATCACCGCCGACCGGCGCCAGGCCACCACGTCTGGGTACAGCTGGGAGGTGAGTTATGTGTACCAGACGGGTTTGGTTCGGTCAGCGGATGTTAACTGAAGAGATGTTCGGGTAGCCAAGAAAAACCTGGTGTTAAATTTTTCTTAACGGGATATTGCCACCTCGCAGGCCAATATGGAATTTTTGGTGTGTATCGGTAGCTTAAGCGTGTCCGTTTGCACCTGCAAAATTTGGTTCCCGAACCCCCCCCCCCCCCATTAGATTTTAACAAATGCATTCATACCCCTCATGATTGGCACACATTCGTAAAATTGGAGTCGTCTCATCACTATTCAGAATCACTTCTTTGCGGACTATGATTTGCTTTGGAATATTGTTAACTCAACATCACCATTCCGTCAGTGCACTTTAAAATTAAAATGCGTATACAGTTAATTATATTTCCAACAGCCATAGCCTCTTTCATAATACAACATGAATAAAACAGCAAGAATGGCTATGGCTTGACTTTGGGGCCGTAGGAGATTCGTGTCCAATACCTTATAATACAGATATACTTTTCAAGGTCAAGCCTCGACGAATTCGGACTTTTCGGCTTTGGGCGGGCGCCAATTTCACAGCCAAACTGGATGAGAGCGGCTATCATGAATCTATTTCTGGGCACAGCTGGGACCAACGTTTTGGAGTCAGAAATAAATACAAAATAAATTGCATATACCCTGCTTTAGGTGCTGCAGGAGCAAGTTTGAGCTTGAGCATACACGATTGTTGATCACCACCATTCATTTAAGTAGCTTTTTAGAAATCCTCCGGAGGTGGCAATATCCCTTTAATGCTCGTGTCTCTTTATCAACAGAAGGGGGATATTGGTAAGTTCCATTGCAATGGACGCTTACAAATACTTTATCCAGTGCATAAAGCACAGTGTATTCAATATGCATGTAGCAAATGAACTCCGATAACGCGATGCATTTAGTAATGCGGTGTTTCGAATATTATATGGTCAAGCAGTTTTGATGTCTGACGGCTGCATTGCGTGTTTCAGATTAAGAAGTGCCGCCGCGTGCATCACTACGTGAATGCCGGGGACTCGAGCTGCAGCAACTGGCTGAGACTGGTCAACTGTGCCCGCTTCGAGCATGAGCAGAACTTGATCGCCTTTCAGTACAAAGGCCAGATGTACTACAGGTACTTTGGAATATTTATTTTTCTTGACCCACGTTATCATAAGTAGATTGCGACCTGTTAGTTTACATTGATTTACTTGAAGATTAATTTGGGAGGCTACAGTGCCTTCCTTCGGGAGGTATCAGGTCCATTTCCTTATCAATCGCGGACCTGGAAATGGGTTTTGCTCACTTTGTCTGACCTTTCAATTTAACGGTCAAAACATGCTTTGATGCATATTTGGCTTCAATGCAAAAATGTTTCCTGTCTTCTAACTCCTCACTAACTCCGATAACGCGATAATAACAGGCAGCCTTTCGTCACGTATTAATCTGCTCACTAACTCCGATAACGCGAGAATAACAGGCAGCCTTTCATCACGTATTAATCTGCTCACTAACTCCGATAACACGAGAATAACGGCAGCCTTTCGTCACGTATTAATCTGCTCACTAACTCCGATAACGCGAGAATAACAGGCAGCCTTTCGTCACGTATTAATCTGCTCACAAACTCCGATAACGCGAGAATAACAGGCAGTCTTTCGTCACGTATTCTGCTCACTAACTCGGATAACGCGAGAATAACAGGTAGTCTTTCGTCACGTATTCTCCTCACTAACTCCGATAACGCGATAATAACAGGCAGCCTTTCGTCACGTATTAATCTGCTCACTAACTCCGATAACGCGATAATAACAGGCAGCCTTTCGTCACGTATTAATCTGCTCACTAACTCCGATTACGCGAGAATAACAGGCAGTCTTTCGTCAGGTATTCTGCTCACTAACTCCGATAGCGCGAGAATAACAGGCAGCCTTTCGTCACGTATTAATCTGCTCACTAACTCCGATAACGCGAGAATAACGCAGTCTTTCGTCACGTATTAATCTGCTCACTAACTCCGATAACGCGAGAATAACAGGCAGTCTTTCGTCACGTATTAATCTGCTCACTAACTCCGATAACGCGAGAATAACAGGCAGTCTTTCGTCACGTATTCTGCTCACTAACTCCGATAACGTGAGAATAACAGGCAGCATTTCGTCACGTATTAATCTGCACATTAACTCCGATAACGCGAGAATAACGCAGTCTTTCGTCACGTATTCATCTGCACATTAACTCCGATAACGCGAGAATAACAGGCAGTCTTTCGTCACGTATTAATCTGCTCACTAACTCCGATAACGCGAGAATAACGCAGTCTTTCGTCACGTATTAATCTGCACATTAACTCCGATAACGCGAGAATAACAGGCAGTCTTTCGTCACGTATTAATCTGCTCACTAACTCCGATAACGCGAGAATAACGCAGTCTTTCGTCACGTATTAATCTGAACATTAACTCCGATAACGCGAGAATAACAGGCAGTCTTTCGTCACGTATTAATCTGCTCACTAACTCCGATAACGCGAGAATAACGCAGTCTTTCGTCACGTATTAATCTGCACATTAACTCCGATAACGCGAGAATAACAGGCAGTCTTTCGTCACGTATTAATCTGCTCACTAACTCCGATAACGCGAGAATAACAGGCAGCCTTTCGTCACGTATTAATCTGCTCACTAACTCCGATAACGCGAAAATAACAGGCAGTATTTCGTCACGTATTAATCTGCTCACTAACTCCGATAACGCGATAATAACAGGCAGCCTTTCGTCACGTATTAATCTGCTCACTAACTCCGATAACGCGATAATAACAGGCAGCCTTTCGTCACGTATTAATCTGCTCACTAACTCCGATAACGCGAGAATAACAGGCAGTCTTTCGTCACGTATTCTGCTCACTAACTCCGATAACGCGAGAATAACAGGCAGCCTTTCGTCACGTATTAATCTGCTCACTAACTCCGATAACGCGAGAATAACGCAGTCTTTCGTCACGTATTAATCTGCTCACTAACTCCGATAACGCGAGAATAACAGGCAGTCTTTCGTCACGTATTCTGCTCACTAACTCCGATAACGTGAGAATAACAGGCAGCATTTCGTCACGTATTAATCTGCTCACTAACTCCGATAACGCGATAATAACAGGCAGTCTTTCGTCACGTATTCTGCTCACTAACTCCGATAACGTGAGAATAACAGGCAGTCTTTCGTCACGTATTAATCTGCTCACTAACTCCGATAACGCGAGAATAACGGGCAATCTTTCGTCACTTATTAATCTGCACATTAACTCCGATAACGTGAGAATAACAGGCAGTCTTTCGTCACGTATTAATCTGCTCACTAACTCCGATAACGCGAGAATAACAGGCAGCATTTCGTCACGTATTAATCTGCACATTAACTCCGATAACGCGATAATAACAGGCAGTCTTTCGTCACGTATTCTGCTCACTAACTCCGATAACGTGAGAATAACAGGCAGTATATCGGAGCGCCACATTGCCTTTGTCAGGGATGCCCATTTAAGTCCTCCAAAAGACGTAATGCCGCCAATGTTTTAAGGGTACCAAATCTCAGAGTTACATGCTAAGTGTGACGTATTTGCGTCCTGTCTGTGTTATTGCAGGACGTATAAGGCCATTCAGAAGGGCTCCGAGCTGCTGGTGTACTACGGAGACGCCTACGCCCGGGAGCTGAACATCAACGTGCAGACGTTCAGGAAGGCTCCGCCCGCCCCGCCGCCAGGGGCATCGTTCTCAGGTTTGTACAATGTATGCCGCTCAAGGTTACGGTATCACGTATAGCTCAGTTGGTGGAGTGGATAGATGGTTGGGCTGGAAATTCGCGCATCCCTGACATTTCGCACCCCGTTCGCCCGTGAGGGTCAGGACGGGCTCTTTGGCAGCGAATAGGGTATTTTTACTCTGGATCAGGATAGTTTGCTCCTGGGCTAGGACATTTGGGCCTGGGACCACAGTTATAGTTTGACCTGGAATCGGAGTGGCTCTGCCTGTCGGCAGGTAGTGCCATTTATTCAGATTCAGATATGGGTATTTCCGACTGGCGTCGGTTCGTTCCTGACGGTCCCCTGTTGACAAACTGCACTGGTGTTGTCATAGACGTGTCTCTGTATTCTGCCCGCACACGTCACGCGCCTCAGGTGACGCTCCTCAGCCGGCTGGGGTCTCCTGACTGTCGCACTGTGCGGGCTGGGCAGGTTATATCTTTAATGTGGATAACATTTAGTTATGTAGTGCATTGACATTGCATTGACCTGGAGGTCAGATAGCATATCCTATGTTACTTTATTCGTAAATGTTTTCCTTTTAGCCTGTTTTATGTTAAGGACGCGTATCATATGTAGGCTATTTTCGTGTTTTTTTTTTGTATTGTTAACATGAGTAACCGATATGACATTTATAGCATACCGACCAGGTTGTGTGATTAGATATATGTGAACCTTAAAAAAAACTCCGATTGTAATGGATATTATAATATGAACTGGTGTATTGTCAATGCAAATTGAAACTTTGCCTTGATCACATTATACAGGCATTTGAATATCATGAGATAAACATGAGCCGATGCTTCCTGTCAATTTCCTCGGTGTTGCCCAATTTAGATAGCAAAATAATTGTGTTTCCCAGGTGGCGCCATGATCCGCTGTGTCCACTGCGACTACGCGTGTCTGGGACAGGATCATCTAGACAAACACGTGAAACAGCGTCACGGCCACATCGGTAGGAATGGCAGACACAAGTGTGAGTGGTGCGAGTACTCCACAGACCATATAGGTAGTCTGAGATACCATCGTGCGACACACACGGGAGAGCGACACCACCGCTGTGATGACTGCGGCAGGATGTTTACTCGGCTCAGTCATCTGACGCGTCACCGTCGCATACACAGTGGTCAGAAGCCGTACTGCTGTGACGTCTGTGGTAAGGCGTTCATAACGAGCGGTAATCTGACGAAACACAAACGTATCCACACCGGCGAGAAGGTCCGCCGGTGTGACCAGTGTGGTGCCACGTTTACCGCGGTGTCTCACTACACCACACATATGAAGATTCACAGTGGCGTGAAGGCGCACAGGTGTCAGGTGTGCTCGGCACGGTTCGTTATGCGACAGCACCTCACTGCACACATGCGGACACACACGGGAGAACGACCGTACAGCTGCTCCTTCTGTCCGGCCCGGTTCTCCGGACAGTCGGCCATGAAGCACCACGTCATCCGACACCACACACACGACTACAGACACCGGTGTGGCCGGTGTGGCAAGGGCTTTATTACACCCGGTGAACTGAAGAAGCATGTCAACAAGTGTTCTGTGGCCAACTGATGTACACAATACTGTGATGCGGATCGACTTACTGAGACACTGACATTAGTTATCGCATGCTGCGACGTGCTCGCGTATATAATGATTATTAGATGCGTCGGACCGTTTGGTTTCTACGCCGGTCCTCCAGTAGGTATGATTAGTTTGTGACCGGTGCTGCTCATTATCTCCGATCAGCACCGGTTTCGATCGATTTATTATCGGAATGGCAGCTTATAAAATCAATTTTGCCTCGTGTACGCAAGGTGAACGTGTGATTTGAATGGACTTCATCATGCAATTGCTATGTGTTGAATACATGCTTAGCTGTTGAACGTAGTCGGTATTTCTTCGTGTTTCTGTACACCGTTTACTGTAGATACACCGTTTTACAAACACAATGCACCGCATTACACAATACACAGTGGTATAGGTAATATTACCAAGACACCATACCGGCATTACACAATACACAATGGCATAGGTATATTACCAAGACACGATACCGGCAGTACACAATACACATTGGTATAGGTATATTACCAAGACACGATACCGGCAGTACACAATACACAGTGGTATAGGTATATTACCAAGAAACGAAACCGGCAGTACACAATACACAGTGGTATAGGTATATTACCAAGACACGATACCGGCAGTACACAATACACAGTGGTATGGGTATATTACCAAGACACGATACCGGTATTACACAATACACAGTGGTATAGGTATATTACCAAGACACGATACCGGCATTACACAGTGGTATAGGTATATTACCAAGACACGATACCGGCATTACACAGTGGTATAGGTATATTACCAAGACACGATACCGGCATTACACAGTACACAGTGGTATAGGTATATTACCAAGACACGATATCGGCAGTACACAGTGGTATAGGTATATTACCAACTACCAATATTAGATGTATTTGTGATCCAACACAGCTGTCATGTTTATCAACCGATTTTACCTCAACTAATGGGGATCGATAGAGATTGAATTGGGGATTGATATATGATGTTGACTTGTGCAAATTCAAAAATCAGGCATTTTCGAGTCACTAAATTTGGGGTAAAATAAATGCCTTATAAAACCGTCTTTTTTCTTCTTCTTTTCGATAAATGAAACAGTGCGCTATTGTGACATCGGACACAACAGTTATAAAGCATATTTGCATCCATAGGCGGTGCCAGGTTAGCGAAAGAGGGAGGTAAAATATAGAACAAAATAACTTCCTGTAAACCTCCCCTTTTCAAGTCCCTGCCTGAGACCGCCTCTGCCGTGCAATATGTATTATAGTTCACTAAAATCAACTTATTTGCACTTGCTTCAATCACCTAAACCTATGTAACTCCTTTATACTTCAGGTAGTCGCCAAGAAGCCGTGAAGTTCGCAATTCCGTATTATCGCCAAATGTCGCCAAAAAAAACTCACAAAACCGAGCCCTGGAACCGCCTCGGTTAAGGTTAGGAACTCCAAATTTTGACTATATGCGGAATTCAATTGTAGGAAAAGTCCTAAAATTGCATGGGTCTGCTCCTAGCCGTTCGGGAGATATCTGCGGAAGCCCTGAGGAGTGGGCAGAATCTGCTCCCCCTGGGTTAACCGATAAAAAGTTATTCACGAAAAACTTTTTGGGAAGAATGTCCTCGTGACTTTTGATGACCTATGGAGCCTAAATTATTGACCTGTACTTAAATTTTAGGACACTTGTGCGATTGCATTTTTCCAGAGCTTTCGATTGTTTTTCCAGTTCGTTCCTTGCTATCATAGTTTCCGAGACATTTGGGGGTGTTCAAAGCGAAGTCCTTAAACTGGAAACTTTGCCTGTTATGACCTCTGGTGACCTCAATATTGACATGCGCCAAATAAATACCCGAAAAAACTTCGAATTTCCGTGTCGAGTTTTCGAACGCCTTTTCCGCGTCTGTATAGCCCCTTTAGTTTTATAGTTAGAGGGGGTGATTTTGACCCCCCCCCCCCCCCCACACACACCAGGGCGAAGGTGGCTCAAAGGCCCTGGGGGCGCGGGTTAACTTGGTGTGAGAGGGTCTTTGACTGGTATAAGACGGTACTTTACAGGTCTAAGAGGGCCCTCGGTCGGTCTGCAAATGACAGCCTGTCTGAGGGTGTATTTCCAGGCTTGATCGGGACCTTGCTAAGCTTGATGAGACCTTGCCAGGTCTGAGAGGGTCATTGTCGGGCCTGAGGGCTCTATGTCGTCTTGAAAAGCCCTAGCCGGGTTTCAGAAGACCCTACGACGGTCTAAGAGGAACAGTGATCGGTCTTTGGGAGACCTATATGAGGGCCTACGAGAGCCTAAATCGGTATAAAGGGAGGTTCGCTAACATGCAGGCAAATATGGCATATGTTTTAAATATATATATATATATATATATATATATATATATATATATATATATATATATATATATATATATTAATTTATAATTATGAAAAGCAAGCAGGGGCATCGCCACGACTTAAAAACTACTAGAAACACCTTGAGACATGTAGCCCCCCCCCCCCTCTTTAGACACCGTGCCGGCAAGAGCGTCGCCACCTTCTGAATGTTGGGGGGGGGGGGGAGGGAGGGGAGGGAGGGAGGGACAGGCATTTTGAAGTCGATTCTTTCCATGCAACGCCCATAGGCGTAATGTTAAAATCTGAAAATGTTTGGGGGGAAGTGTCCCCCCCCCCCGACGCCCATGCATGCCAGTGCTAATGCACATTTTTTCTCCATTATTATCCGCAGAGACCAAGACTGAACGATTCAATTAAATGGAGCGGCCGGGCCCGTGACAGAACAGCGGGCGACAGCGGGGCCCGTATCATAAGCGCGCGCGCGCCCTTCGTGCTACACCTACATTGCTATGCGAGGTTGTGCAACCAACGGTATAACAAGTACCCCTCTCATTACAATATATAATAACCCGCGCACTGCAGGGAGGGGTTGATTTCCCCCCCCCCCCCCCCCTCAGGTTTTTCGAAGATAGCGAAAAAAACGGCGGCGCACAGCGCCGCCGGGTTTTGATACACCTGTCAGGACATCAATTGCGCACACTTTGAAGAAGAAAAAATTTCCTCGGGTCATCTCCGGTCAGGTCACTAGACCAGGTCAAGACCACAACCTCCAAAAATGTTTGCAGTTGTGCCAAAGCCAGATATTTTCACCGATCAGTTTGAAACTTACAGGATGTCATGAGGGTATAAGCACAGTGGATATAAATAATATAAGTAGGTATAAGTACTTTCAATTCGTATATCTCGGAATTTTGATATCGGTGACTTAAGGTCAGGTCAATTTCGTAACCTCCCCATAATAAGTCAATGGGGAAATATACAAATGCTTCCTATTTCAAGGATATACATGATATTAGTCCAATTACTTCTGGATGATGTTATTATAGGATATTCTTGATGATCCAAGTGTAATTTTTGTTAATTGACCCCTATTGGGTCATGCAAGGTCACCATCACTTTTTTGTCAATAACTCCCGACATAATGAAGATAGAGAAGTAAAACAGACATCAATGTGTTTGTCTCGTCGAGACACGTCTTCCCATATGCAACATGCCCTACTTGGGTCACCGCTTGACCATGACCTGAGGTCAAATTGTTAAGTTGACTTAACAAAGTCACCATATATATCATTCGAAGTGCCCTGCCAAGATAAACACAATGGCGTAAACAGTTTTACGTTATCTTTATTAAGTACAAAGTTAATTGAAGAAGAAAAAACGATTTAGCAAAACTGCATGTTTTCTTCTTTTTGACCTCTGAAGCCTCAAATATTGAAGAGATCAAATCTGAGGACATCTTAGCGATTGCAAATGTCACTGGCTGGAGTTTGCTTTTTCCGTTTGTTTCTAACTAGCATCATTTCCGAGATATATGGGAGTTTCTGGAGCGATGTCCTAAAACAGGAAAAAAACTGGAAAATTTGACCTTTGATGACCTCTGATGACCTCAATTTTGACCTGACCTAAAAGAACACTGAAATACTTTCGATAGAACATGTATGGAGCTATCAAATTCCTTTTCTGCTTCTCGCTACGTAACGTATTTTTAGAGATCTCAGGGGGGGGGCGGAAATCACCCCCCCCCCCCCCCCCCCTTGCAGTTCGTGTTCGGCGCAAAGCCCCTGCAGTGCGCGAGATAAGACCCCTCCAAGGTCAGAGTCACGCTAAATTATAGCAGGCGGGTAGTGTATGGAAATTGGAATGCGAAACAAACAACATATCGCGTGCTTGTCTTTATGCGCTCGTATGAACATTTCTCATCCCAGACGTCAGAACACAGATAATGCTCTATTACGGGTGGGGCGCGGACATTTGGTCCACGCACATGCCCGTCTTGCCATGCCATGCCAGCATGTCAAGGTCATTGGAATATTGCAGAAAGGTGCTCCTTGAAAGAAGTCGAACACAAACCGGGCAGGCAAAAATGGCCAAAACGCTGACTGCACTGCGGCGAAGCGTAACGGCACGAAGCGTCTCTGATTGTGTCACATGAAGCCGTCACAGAGACTTTGAGTGGCTCGGGAGGTCTTCTGAAATGGCAGAGCAGACAGTGCCGACATAATTTTATCATCCTCTTTCCAGCTACGAGTTCTATGGCGGTGCGTGTATTTCGGGCTAACAGAAACCCGTCAATGGGAAATTAAAATCATCGAAGTTTTGGACCATTGCAGAAACAATACTTAACATCTCCTATATGCGAAATTCATCGTCCCACACTAACACATAATGTAGAACCTAGAACACATGACCACATGCTGACTAGACTTTGGTTTGGTTAGGGATAAGGCCGCTTCGGTCTACTTGGACC
>JAXIVJ010019250.1:0-20300 GCA_036785665.1 Chirona hameri | reverse complement strand
ACAAACTAAGGCGTTCTAGTGTCCTGATCTTTACACTTTAATTGTTCGCCGTTTCACTCTGTGTAAGCAGAACAGTGTCAATAAGCGCCTAGTAGCTGCGGCGCCCTTAAACCCAGATCATCAAAACTGCCACAAAACGGCATGAAATTTGTCTAGCCTGGAGCTGTACTGGCGTGCTCGTCGGCAATGCCAGCAGCTCTGCCGTGCAAAAGAAGTATCACGTATGTCGCGGTTTTCGGCGATTGACATATGTGGTTCTTCCCTTGCGCGCTGTTTCATTATTTCAGCCCGAACGTGTCCAAAACACGTCCACGTTGTGGCCACTATTTCCTGCAGATTCTCGGAATGAGGCCAAAATTTAGCCCTCGTCAAATGCCAGTCAATTTTGTTTTAGCATATGCGTTTAGACATTGGTTTGAGACGGACGGACGTGTTTGAGTGTGATGCTGTGCCCATACCCCGGCGCAACAAAGAGTGCTGAAATCGGTCATAAATGAATGCCCTTATTTGAAACGATGCGCAACGTTTTCATAAGATACCGCTTGTTCTAACTCTTAGTGCAAGGCAAGCAGAGTCTGATGACCCAGAAATTCCCTCGCAGCCAAACTTGTGTTGTACTTGAAGTCGTGACTCACAGGGGCGCAGCCCCTGTGACCAATGGGGGCACGTCCCCCGTCCCCCCCCCCCCCCCCCCATTGGTCCGAGGGGCCCAGAGGCCCCCTCAGCCCATATGGAAGCGGCGAAGGGGCCCAAAACGGCCCGGCTTACCAGGCTTAAGGAAATAGTTCACCTTCGGAAAATTCCAAAGAACACTTTTATTAGATTTGTAATACAATTTTTTATTTTTTGCAAAAATGGTACTAAATCGCGCCAATTCAGGACAGAAGATCTTAAATTATTAATGGTATGGTGTGCGTTATTGGTCTGCGCATGCTCCATGCAGAGCTGGCTCTTTCAGACTACGGTATATCATATATGCGCCGCATTCCTTCGCCAAAAAGTAAAATATATTCGGCTCGAGACTTTTCAGCCAAGAAAACTTGCAGATGGGGATTTCTCAACACGGCCTACAAAACTGCTATTTCAGTTCAAAACCCCATGTTGAAGGTGAACTATTTCCTTTAAGAGTTCGGACTTAAGAGCCCTCGGTTGCCCTGAGGGAGCCCTCAGTTGGCCTGAGGGAGCCCTCAGTTGGCCTGAGGGAGCCCTCAGTTGGCCTGAGGGAGCCCTCAGTTGGCCTGAGGGAGCCCTCAGTTGGCCTGAGGGAGCCCTCAGTTGGCCTGAGGGAGCCCTCAGTTGGCCTGAGGGAGCCCTCAGTTGGCCCGAGGGAGCCCTCAGTTGGCCCGAGGGAGCCCTCAGTTGGCCCGAGGGAGCCCTCAGTTGGCCCGAGGGAGCCCTCAGTTGGCCCGAGGGAGCCCTCAGTTGGCCCGAGGGAGCCCTCAGTTGGCCCGAGGGAGCCCTCAGTTGGCCCGAGGGAGCCCTCAGTTGGCCCGAGGGAGCCCTCAGTTGGCCCGAGGGAGCCCTCAGTTGGCCCGAGGGAGCCCTCAGTTGGCCCGAGGGAGCCCTCAGTTGGCCCGACGGAGCCCTCAGTTGACCCGAGGGAGCCCTCAGTTGGCCCGAGGGAGTCCTCAGTTGGCCCGAGGGAGTCCTCAGTTGGCCTGAGGGAGCCCTTGCTAGGTTTAACCCGCGAGTTACTGGGGGGGGGCCTATTTTTTGCCCCTCCCCCCCCCCCCCCTCCCGTTATTTTGCAGTAACTCTTAAACGAACACCAGTATCGTCACCAAACTTGCAGTACCTTCTCTCACATCAATTATACACATGTTGGCTAAAGGAAAAATATGAGGTTATGATAAGTCAACCGGGAATAACGTCAGAAAGATGTCATGTTCTTCGGTTTTGGTTGAAAAATAATGGTTTGCGGAAAACGCTGTCAAGGGTACGATGTTTGTGATAAACTCAATCGTCTTAAATCAAATTACTCACAATAGACCGGGCTATCAAACTGCTATCTCGGATTTTTGAGTTTTTTGAAATTCAAAATTTTGAGAAATCCAAATAAATTTTTGTTTTCAAGAAAAATCAGAATGATCAAAAAACCGGAATATATGTGATTGAGACGTGTGCGGTGAATATGTGTACCAAATTTGAAGTCGATATATTCGAAAATGACTGAGTTATGACCTTTAAATGACAAAAATCCACCACCTCTCACAGCATCACTATGCATAAAAAACGCATTTCCATTTTTGCTTTTTACTTCTATTTATATGGAACAAACAATGTTATAAGGTCATTTTACGCGTTCTAGACGATAAACAAACCCATACACATGTGTTACAACGCCTAATGACCGTAATCTGCAGTTTGACCTCGTGACCTCGGATGACTTTGACCTGACCCAAGGTCATAAAAGCTTAGAAAGGTACTTAGAAGTGTCAGACACACGAATCATACCGATTTATCGACAGCTTATGCGTTTAATATCGTAATTTTGCGCGACAATTCCATCCATAGAGACCTTTTGACACGGTCAAACATTTTGTACTTGACCTGACCTGTGACGTCATCGGTGACCCCGAAGTCAACAATATTATGTTTCCCTCGATAAATTTCCAAGGGCTATCGAATGCCGTTTGAATTTTTACATTCGGTACAGTAGTTCCGGAGATCAGAGGGGGAGGGGGGGCAAAAAATAGCCCCCCCCCCCCCCCCCCCCCAGTAAGTCGCGTTATGCAATATACCCCAGTAGCTCGCGGGTTAAGAGGCCCCCGGTCGGCCTGAGGGACCCATCAGGCCTAAGGGGCCCTCGACCGACCTAAGAGGGTCCTAGGTCGTCCTGAGCGGCCTAGGTTGATCTGCCTGAGGGACCCTTGGTCAGCACCTGGTCATGATAATCCCTGATAGACACTGGGCGCCTTCGGGGCCCAAACTCGTCTGGGGGTCAAATGGATACTGCCTTAGCCTGGTTCTGGTCCCAGCCTGGTTCTGGAGTGTATGATCGCCACTGGGGGTCCTGTCTAGCGCCTGCATAACCTGTACTGACCCCTAATCGCCACTGGGGCACCTGCCTGACCTCAGGGCTTTATACTCGCCTTCTACTGTGAACGGCAGACCGCTTGGGCACTGGCGGATCCAGCTGTCTTTTTTTGTGTTGGGGGGGGGGGGCAAATCTGTGGGAGGCATTGGCGGATCCAGCCTCTCTCCGTGGGGGGGCATCCTTTTGTGGCAAAAAGGTACCCCCATTTTTTCCCCTCCGCGGATTTGGGCCGGTCACCTTATTTTGGTATTCGAGCTTAAGAAATTCACTTTTCAAATTCAAAAAAAATTCTTGTTTATTTTTTCCGGAAAAAAAAATCCGTTTATTTTTATTTGGGGGCTCAAAACCCATAATTCGCAAATCTGGGATAGCCATTTTGAAGTGAATGTCATTTCCCTTCTTTTGACGTTTTTTTATTTGCGATTTTCTTCAAAACTATTTTCTACGATTTGTGAAACATTTATCGTTTTTCCACCAAAAATGCCATGAAATGACGTCATTAAAATGTCATCTCACAAAATACTAAATCAATTTCATTGAAAGTTGGTGAGAAGACTTAGACTTGATGCAGAATAAGGTACTGAAAGTTTCACGTTGATATCTATCATAGTTTTCAGGTTATTGAGAAAATCCGGGAGGGGGCAGATACTTATGATAAGGTTTGAGCTAGAAGTACCTATCTCAACCTAGGTATGTACCTACCTACCTATGGTTTGTTTTATTTTGATTGCATAATTGCCATTGGGACCTTCGTGAGAATCACACCTGAATTTTATACACACCGCTGTCACGCGTCCCGAAAGTTATTTCCACAAAAGCAACGCGTCACTTTTGACAACCATTTGCGCCGAAATAGAGTGTAGATTGGATTCCAAATGAATACCATATGAAGTGTTCTTCCTACATGTAAAATAAAACGTTTGTTCCAGCTTCAATTCCGACTGGCCGCTTGCTGGCCGCTATTTAAGCGTCGTAGAACTTTTGTAAGCCCTTATTTGATGGTAAGAGCCGTGTTTTACCAAATTATCCAGCTTTTCACTGTGGATAGCTGGATTTTGACTGCTGTAAAGTCAATTTTTACGATATTTGTTTGGGGGAGGGGAAAAGACATGTTGGCCTTGCGGGGGGGTGGCATCAAGGGCAGATCCAGAATCGGTGGTTTGGGTCAGATTGGGGGGCTAAATCCCAAAAAGTTTCACACAATTCTGAAAACTCATCGGATTTCGCTTGCTTGTGCATCGATAACTGATTTAAAACAAACTTTCCTCATTACAAGTTGCTTAGATTTTATATTATCTCAGGAAATGCGTCAAATTTGGACCGATTTCAGGTGGTTGGGGGGGCATGGCCCCGTGGCCCCCCTCTGGATCCACCCATGGGGGGCATTACCTGGTTGCCCCCTGGATCCGCCAGTGCGCTTGGGACCCTAATTTTCGGCGATAACTTTTGAATGCATCAACTGGTATGAACACATTTCTCGCAATGCACGTTTCAGGCACTGCGCTAATTTTTTACTAGAGGCCGGCAATGCGGTCGGGGCATTGCCTTGGGGTCAAAATCGTACGATAATTCCGTAGTCTGGGCCCAGCCGGCCAGGCCACCGCTGACTGGCCGTTGCGGTGACCTCAGACTGTGACGTCACCACAAGCCGCCACTGGGTGGCGTGCCTCAGTGCTGTGCGGCACAGTATCCACGGCCGGCCGGCACCAGCTGACGGCGGAGTCCCGCTCCTTCAAAATGGTAATTTGATTTTACCCCCTGGAGGGTTTATTTTACCCCCCTCAGGATCGGCAGCCATTAATGGATTTTGAGCCGCTGTATCCCGCACGTGACCTGCGAGTATCAAGTCTGTGTCACCAACCATGTGACCTGAGGAGGCGAAAATGAAAAAAAAAATTGCGCCAACTTTTTGGCACTTGGCACGTACCACGTGCCATCTATTGACCCGCAAATGGTATCATCATCTGTGCCCCGTTTTGCCGCATCGGCCGGTGCCACCCGCGTCGAAATCGGCCAGGCCGTTTGGGCTCCACGTGCCAATATGCTCCATTGGACAGACACACACACGCACACACACACACACACACACACACACACACACACACACACACACACACACACACACACACACACAAACAAGCTCCTCCCACTTTCCGAGCGACGGCCCGGTGGAAATCTTCGAACTCTGAAAAACATGTAAACATGTTTCTCATCGTTCTACGATTTTGAATTATAAAAGGTGGTGTCAAACGAAAATTTAGGGCGCTTTCCATTCACTCGTAATGTTAAACACAATACGAGCTCGGATAGAGGCTAACGTCCGGTCCCTCTGTAGTCCCGCCCTTGACTCCGCCCACCACTTGCAACCGACCGGTCACTGATCGGGCAGCGCCGGTACAAGGTCAGCCATTGAATTTCGTTTCGTATTGCATTTTGATGGTGAACATTTCCTTGGTTAAGTAGCTTAATTATTCTTTTAAAATCAGGAAATGTGTCAATTTGTGGCCGATTTCGGGCGGTTTGGGGCATGACCTCTTCGCAAGCGCAAAGCGTTCGGCACTGCGCCACAATAGCAAAAGGAGAGGGAAATGCATATTGGATACAATAGTATTACGTCATAAGTTTCTGAAGTGTCAACTACTATGAAATACAGTGATAAAATACTTTTAATATATATTTTTTTTAATTAAAAGTTTTAAAAAATTGAATAAGTATTTAATTAGCTTTCAACTCACAATCAGATATATTTTGCAATGCTACACAAGAATGGCACCAGTTACGTCATTAACGAAGCTTGCTACGGGACTTGGGTATACTAAACGGGAATATGGGATGATAGCCTTTGATGATACCCGCTTCTCAGCATATAATCAGGAACAACTCGCCGCAAATGGTTAAGTGCGCCGAGAAGCATGACAATGACTTTGTAAACAAATCGCCGACGCTAAATAGGTCGCCGTCGATGTGTATCGATGAGCTTCCGATTTAATTGCCAGTTTTGTGTTATTGTTTGTTAGTTTTTGGGGGAAAAATTATTATCTTTCATGATAATATAAAGCATAGTGTTATATACAGCCACAGACAAATTATACAAAACTCCTAATGTTGAAAACAAATGAATCGATTTTCAAAAATTGAGGGTCGCAACCACTAACTATGCCACCGTTGATGTGCATCGATGAGCTTCCGATTTTATTGCCACTTTTTCCAATCGCTGTTAGTTTTAGAGGATCGCCGGGCATATAATCTCAACAAGCAGAACGCACAATATATTTTCCACTCCATTGCGTAAAAAACAATACGGGAAAAGCCCGCAGTTTGATGAGGACCAAAAGTACTTTGCAAGTACCGGTCGTTAAAAGTGTGGAACGCTTATCAACTATAACTTGAAATATCTTTCGGTAGGGAAGTTTTCATGCAAAATGTGATGAATTTACAATATATGTTGGTCTCGTCTGGCGATTTCAAGTGCTAACTCCATTTTTGTGGGAAAAGTCATTATTTCCCTTGAACCCTATTCCCTGCGGGCGGCTAGAATTACGTTAACCTGCGGGGAGGGGCAGATTCTGCCCCCCCCCCCCCCCAGAGATCTCGAGAACCGCTAGGTCGATTTCGATGACGAAAACGCCATTCGATTCGTCATGACAAGATCTCTCCTTTTGGACTCCCAAATTTTTGTTTAGTTCAAAAATGGGGGGCCAGGGGGCAAAAACATACGAAAGTTTTGGGTGTTTTTTTTGAAAGGTCATTGCGGCCATATGGTTCGACTGATTTTCATGCTTCAAACGTTTTTTGAGCTTCAAATGTACTGGTATTTAATATATTAAAAGACAAAAAACAAAATAAAAATCATAGGCGTATTCAGGGAATATAAAATGGGGGGGATTTTCTGGGGGAAAAATATGTGCTGTTCGTGATTGTTTGGGACGACATGAACGTCATATGTGGGCATTATATGCTGTAATTTGTTAAATGTGATATATTGCGCATAGGCGGATCCAGGAAAAAAAACATGGGGGCACAATGCGCGGAACGCTTTTATCATCTTACTAATTTGAAGTTGGACCTATTTTGAGGGTGGGTATCGCCTCCCATTTTTTTTGTATCCTGAGTGCGCCTCTCCCCCAAAAAATGTGTACAATCCCATTATCTATGATGCATATTGCATTGAAATTATTTCTAACGCATTTATTGCACTGCAAACCACGAAGGAACTATGCGACGCAAAACCGCATTCGTAACACCCTCCCCAAAACAGGAGCCTGGAACTGCCTCTGCTGGACAGATTTGTTTTCAAAATTTTGACACAACACGCGCCATTCAATTTTGGGAAAAGTCACAAAGTTTCAGGACGCTAGGCCTAACGGTTTAGAAGCGGCAAGTGAAAACCACCGGGAGGGGCAGAATCTGCCCCCCGCAGGGAATAGGGTTAATACTTCACATGGTGCCAAAGGGAGTCAGTTGCCGCAAATTATTTTGTATCAGATTGCGTCAATCTACGCATGGGGTCTGTTCAAAATGGGTCTATTCGACTTTTTTTGGCGATCATTTAGGGCCCCTGAAAAATATAGGGGCCTAAATCCGCCGAGGAGATAACATTTCGCGTTTTTTTGTGGGGGGGCCTTTGGACGAGGGGGCCCCCTGGGGATGACGTGCTCCCCCTCCCCTTGCCGAAGGTCTGGCTGCGCCCCTGGTGACTCACCAATGTCGCACAATGGTATATCGTATTCTAAGTACCGTGGGTATACCCATATGTTTCACAATGATATGCGAATGCCCGCCAGATCAGTCACAGTTCCATGGTCCATCTGTCATCAGCACTGTCATCTGTCATCAGGTCTGTCATCAGCACGTTTGTCAGCTGGAATGCGTGCCGTCACGCCCGCTGACAGAGCATTCGATGAGTGAAGTCAGCTGATGCGAATGCCTACAAAAATGGCGCAGCGAAGACAATCGCCTCCATTTAAAGGGGGAGCAACTCGGCGCAGTGGTAAGATGCTTGCCTTCTGTGCAAGGGACCGGGGTTAAATCCCTCGGCTGGCCTCTGAAAAAGTCTGTCCGGCTCCACATACCCCTTGGAACAGGGTAGGGGGAGCGGCGGGGGCGCCCCTCCCCTTGCGCCGAAGGCGCAGTGCGCCCCCTCCGCGTCGAAGGCGTGGAAGGTCGTCGTAAGCAGACCAATTTCCGCGCCGAAGGCGCGGAAATAGGCCCATCTGGCCAGTAACGGCGCCCCTCCGTATAATGACGACGCCTATCTGGCCAGTGACGGCGCCCCTCCGGCTAATGACGGCGCCCCCTGGCCAGCAACGGCGCCCCTCTGGCCAGTAACGGCGCCCCTCTGGTCAGTGACGGCAATCTTGCGGCCAGTGACGACGCCCCTTCGTCCAGTGACGACGCCCCTTCGGCCAGTGACGGCGCCCCTCCGGGCCGTGCCGGTGCCTCTCCGGCCAGTGACGGCGCCCCTTCGGCTAGTGACGGCGACTCACCGGCAAATAACGGCGCCCCTCCGGGCCGTGACTGCGCCCTTCCAACCAATGACGACACCTTCGGGCCAGTGACGGCGGCTTGTCTTTTGGTGATTTTTGAAGAAGAAAAAATGCCGCCGGCCATATGGGCGACGTCACTAGCCGAAGGGTCGCTGGCACTGGCCAGAGGGGCGCCGTCATTAGCCGGAGGGGCCACTGCTGGCAATCCAGCAGTGGCGTCGCCACACAATTTTGAGTGGGGACAGCCAGAGGTTTGGTGGGCTAGCCCCATTGGACTAATGTTAAAATCCTGCAAACGGGGGGGGGGGGGGGATTCTGGCCGGAGCGATCCTGGCGGGGTCCGGCTCCCAGGCCCCCTGTTGGCGACGCCCCAGGTTAAAAGTGCTTGGGTATAAAGGTCCGAACCATTGAAGCGGAGCTGCCTCGAAAGCCGGAAGAAGGCCTTGCGATCATGGTGTTTTAAAACTGAGGCACCCCTGACTTCTGAGCCAAGAAGCCTCTTACGTCGATCGTGCTAATGAAGTGGAGAAACAGACCGGAGAGAGGACTCAATATATTTGTGTCGGCCAGAGACAGCGTGCATTTCGGCAGACCGGGGAGAGGGTCGGGTGGATTTCGGCAGGCCGAAAAATGGACAGGCAGGGTGGATTTAGGTATACTAAGGAGAGGGATGAGAGGATTTCGACTGGTCGGAGAGAGGGGTGGGTGGGTTTCAGCAGGACGGAGTTCCCGGTACATGCGCCGTTAAATAAACACATACCAGAGAGTTAGGTAGATTTCGGCAGGCCAGTGAGAGAGAGAGGTGGGTGACCTATCCGTGACAGACTATAGGCACATCCATGATCGTACTCGAATATACGTGCTACTGACGAAAATGCGTGCTGCTGACGGACCACATACCTACATGCATGGGCGTAACCACCTTCCAAAAGTAGGTGGGGACGAAGGCACTTCGAAGTCGATTCTTTCCATGCAACGCCCATAGGCGTAATGTTAAAATCCGAAAATGTTACTGGGGACTGATTTCCAGTGACCCCAGTGGTGGTTACGCGCCTGCCTACATGTGAGAGTGCTTGCAAAATAAATCCCTTATCATTTTTTTTTCTATTATAATTTTGTTTTTTTCGAAAAGACACTGCAAATGAGTAAGCGTAAGATAATTTGCCATTTTTGCAGGATTAAATAACTTTGGCGCCCCTGTAGACCTATGGCGCCCCCCTTGACGGCGAACCCCCCCCCCCCCCCCCCCCCCCCCTTCGGAAAAAAAATCCTAGATCCGCCCCTGGAACAGGGTGAGTTCCAATTAGCTCCTTGGTCCCAAGAGGATACGGTGCTTGGTCCACAAACCAAACCCTCCATATAACGTATCGCAATTCCTCTAAAATCGCCAGCAATTTCACTTAAAACGTGTTAATTATTTTTTAAAGTTCATTTCATAATCAAATATTCAAAACTCTGATGCATTTTCATCATATATGATTCAAACAGTTAGCGATTTCGTAGCGCCTTTTCCCAGTGATGACGGGCTGACAAAACATCCTGGCAGCAGCATCAGCCTTTGTGGCCACGTGACGTAACGTAGGCAGAATACTGGGTCGTGATTGGTGGCTGGTGCTGACGACATATCTAACGCGCACGGCAAATGGTGTACCGTATCAGCTGACTCAGAGCCGCGGACCGACGGCAAAAGGTGTACCTTATCAGCTAACTCAGAGCCGCGGTCTGACGGACAAAGATGTACCGTATCAGCTGACTCAGAGCCGCGGTCCGAGCGACGACGCCGGGGACTGGGCGGGGAACCCCCGGCGGTGCAGAGCTGTGGAGGACGCTATCAGTTAGCGTTCAAGGTTCAGTGTGTGCGGGGCAGTCAGTGGTGCACAGACTACGGTAACAGTGGTGCACAGGCCGCGGCAACAGAGGTGCACAAGCCAGTGACTGAGTGGCTGGTACTTATTTCGGTGTGTGCCGTAGTCCGTTGCGAACTTTGCACGAGCTACAGTATAAGTGGCTGAGTTGCAGAAAGGCGACTGCACTCTAGAGAGGCTGCCTGATCTGCCTGTGGCTGTCATAACTGCCGCTGCTCCTGTTTCAGCGGACGGCAGCTGAGTGTCGACATTATCAGCGCAAGCTGCGCCAGTGTCAGCGGCGCCATCATCGATAGTGTGACACTACCAACATCGTCAGTGTCAACTGTGTCACCATCGGCTGTGTGGCATCAACAGGCTCGTCAATACTGGTTGTGAGGTAACAGCTTGGTCATCATCAACAGCTGGGTGATCATCTGAGTGACGTCAGCAACAACGCCATCATCATCGCCTGAGGCAACTTCGCCATCAAAACAGAGCATCAACATGTCGGCGCCAGCGATTGGTATCGACCTGGGGACGACCTACTCCTGCGTGGCCGTGTTCCAGCACGGCAAGGTGGAGGTAATTGCCAACGACCAGGGCAACAGGACCACCCCCAGCTGTGTCGCCTTCACCGACACCGAGCGGATTGTTGGCGAGGTTGCCAAGAGCCAGGCGGCGCGCAACCCGGAGAACACCGTGTTCGACGCCAAGCGGATGATTGGACGGGAGTTCGACGACCCCGAGCTGCAGCAGGATCTTGAACACTGGCCGTTCAAGGTCGTCGATGACGCGGGGGAGACCAAGATAAAGGTGAAGTACAGGGGGGCAACGAAGCTGCTTCCTCCAGTGGAGATCAGTGCAATGATCCTGACAAAGATGAAGAAGACTGCGGAGGAATACCTGGGCAAGGCGGTGACGGACGCCGTCATCACGGTGCCGGCCTACTTCAACAACTCTCAGCGGTAGGCCACCAAGGACGCTGGGAAGATCGCTGGGCTCAACGTCATACGCATCGTCAACGAGCCTACTGCGGCCGCGCTGGCGTACGGCCTAGACAATAAGCTAGATCGGGAACAGAAAATGCTCATTTTCGATCTAGGAGGTGGTACATTCGACGTGTCGGTGCTGTCGGTCGCCGACAGTGTGTTCGAAGTCCTCTCTACGGCTGGGGACACCCACCTGGGCGGCGAGGACTTTGACCATCGACTGGTGAAGCATTTCTCGAACGAGTTCAAGCGGAAGCACAGGAGAGACCTTAGCGGCAGCCCGCTGGCGCTGCGGAGGCTCAAGACAGCGTGCGAGGAGGCGAAGCGAACCCTCTCCAGCTGCTCCGTTGCTAGTATAGAGATCGACGCGCTATGCGCAGGCATCGACTTCTCTAGCAAGATATCGCGGGCTCGCTTCGAGGAGCTGTGCGCAGATCAATTCCGAGGCACGCTCGATACCGTTCAGCGGGCCATGCAAGACGCCAAGCTGGAGAGGTCCTCCATCGACGAAGTTGTACTGGTCGGCGGCTCCACGCGCATTCCAAAGATACGAAAGCTGCTGCAGGATTTCTTCGACGGCAAGCGGTTGAACCTGCGGATAAACGCAGACGAGGCTGTAGCGTATGGCGCCGCCGTGCAGGCGGCCGCCCTCTCCGGCGACACCAGTCCTGGCATTAACGATCATCTTCTCCTGGATGTGGTTCCCTTCTCGCTGGGCGTCCGCGAGGGTGAGCACAACTTCCAGAAACTCATCGAGCGGAACAGCCGGGTCCCGATCCGTAGCGAGAGAGAGTTCATTCTAGGCAGCGACAACCAGACTGCCGCTGGGATTCGGGTCTACGAAGGAGAACGCCCTCTCGCCCGGGATAACCACTTGTTGGGGGAGTTCATGCTGGACGGTCTTCCTGCTGCACGTCGTGGTGAGGTGAAGCTCCTCGTGACATTCGACGTCGACGCCGACGGCATCATGAACGTCAGCGCGAAAGAAAAGACGACCGGGCGCTCGGAGGAGATCACGATCCGGTGCCTTAACTTCATGGGCCCAGAGGAACTTCGGTGCATGCAGACGGACGCTGCGAGGATGGAGGCGGAGGCAGCCGAGGAGAAGCGGCGATGGCGCGCGGAGGAGAATGGTGAGGACGAGTGCAGCAAGGGCATAGTAGAGGAGGACATAGGAGTTATTGATGGAGGCGGTGGGGAAGGAAGAGGCAAATATGAAGGACGTGAGGATGAAGGAGGGACAAGTCAAGGAGTTGCAAATGGAGGAGGCGAGGAAGGAAGAGGCAGTGTTGGAGAACGCGAGGAAGCAGGAAGAAACAAGGATGAAAAACGCCAGGACAACGGAGACGAGGTCCTAGGAGTTATGGGTGGAGGGGATGAAGAAGGAAGAGGAGGCAAGGGCGGAGGACACGAGAAAGCAGGTGAATACAAGGGTGGAGAACGCCAGGACATAGCAGACAATGTCGGAATGGGCGACACTGGGTCGCCGAGTGCACGCCCCAAAGAGTCGTCCGCTGATCGTCAGCGAAACCAGCCTGACGGACTCCTGACGGAAGATAGTCTTCCTGTGGGCAAGAAGAGCGACAACCTCCTGTGGGTCATCCAGGCCTTGCTGGACGGCGACACCAAGACGTCCATCACGGAGCGCCTGGAGATGTACCACCGCTGCGTGGGCGTCCTGTCCGACCTCAGCTGCACCTCGAGCGATCCCCGCGTCAGGGGGCGGTGCTCCGATCTGCATGGCCAGCTGCGGGAGAAGTACGGTGACGCTTCTGGCTCGTACAACGACATCACGAGCGTTCCGGGGGGAACGCCTTCTTCAGTCAAGGACCGTGTTCAGAACTATGTTGCCGAAATAATCCAGTCGCTGGCCGACGCTGGAGATGAAGTGTCGGAAACCGATCGCGAGAGGGTCAACAACATGTGCATGGAGATGATGGCCTGGATGGATGCCAACGAGTACTACGGGGAGTGGCAGCTCCTGCAGAAGATTCGGGAGCTGCAGCGCGTGTGTGATGACGTCACTGGACTGCGTGTGCCTTGCGATGACGCCATGAGAGGGGGAAATCGCGCGCGGCAGGACATGACAAAGGAGAGTGGAGAGGTTCAGGGTGATGAGGATGCGAATGGTGAAGATGATGGACGAGAGAAAAAGGAGAGTGGAGACGTTCAGGGTGATGAGGGGGTGAATGCCGAAGAGGATGGACGACGTGAGAAAAAGGAGTGTGGAGACGTTCAGGGTGATGAGGGGGTGAATGCCGAAGAGGATGCACGACGAGAAAGTTATAGCGACATGCCTCCTCTGGAAGAGGTGTTTTAGAAAGTTATTAAGTGATTGCCAACGCGGTAGGGCATTGGTCCATCGGTGGTTTCCACTGGAAGTGGTGTTCAAGACAACGCGGTAGCGCATTGCTCCATCGTTGGTTTCCACTGGAAGTGGTGTTCAAGACAACGCGGTAGCGCATTGGTCCATCGTTGGTTTCCACTGGAAGTGTTGTTCAAGACAACGCGGTAGCGCATTGGTCCATCGTTGGTTTCCACTGGAAGTGGTGTTCAAATGATTGTGAATGGTTTAGCCTTTAGCGCAATGTTTGGCAAACGCATGCTGATGGAAATTTCGCTAAGCCGGCTTGTAAATTTGTGACTCATTGGAGATTTTAATTTGCCTCGCAGACTTGTTTGTATCGGTCAGTGGTTTCCAGCGATGGAGTGTTTGATGATAGTGTGGTTTGCATGTGAAGTGGTTGGGTGTGCAGTTCTTTAGCGCTTGAAGAATAACACCACTGTCATGGGCGCCATGTGACCTTCGTTGTCGGAGCGCCCCTAACCCCCCCCCCCAAAAAAAAAAAACACCACTGTGGTCATGATTCAGTCTTCTGAACTACGCACTTTGAAGTAGTATAATTGATAGCGCAAGTGTGATCCAATGACTACCTATATGTATTCTATAACACATGTGTGTGCATGTAGTGAATAAATGTTACAAAACTTTGTCCATCTGTTCCCGATATTTCTGTTTACCGAGGCAGCAGCTAACAGACAGCCCCATCGGTGTAGCGGCTCGCACCTCACCCACTCGGATCATCAGGTGTCGGGAACACCGAGGTAGCTACTGGACTGGACCCATTGGCGGATCCAGTACGGTGGTTTGGGGAACGGGTGGTATGGGGGGAGGAAATTCCAAAAAGTCTCACACAATGGGGCACCACAATAAATTTCCCGCAGCTAGAGGCGCTGATGATTTAACCGAAGGTTGGTTTCACATGGATAACACTATTCTTTAGAATTGTGTTTCCATTGTGAAACAAACCTGAGCTAACTGCTACCAAGCGGACCGGCGTCTGTGCGTCAGAGTATAGGGCGCATTGTTTACGGCGGAGTTTTGAAGGCTAGAGTGGTACAGATGTGTTCAAACTTATACGAAGTGTTGTCTATGAGTGTATTCGAAACCTGAAAGCATTTCTCGCTGAGGTCGATCGTTTGACCTCGGGAGGTCAAAGAGTGCCCGCGAGGAAATCTTGGATACCGCATAACTTTTTCCCAAGAGTACTTACCGAAGTTGTTTCAACGGCTAAATATTCACACCAGCCTATAGATGGTGCACAACGAGTGATCTGACCGCCCCTGCTCACCGGTTGACCTCAGGTCACAATATAAGTTACCATTATGGTCTATGTGAGAATGACTGGGTACCGCATAATGTTTCCCCCGAATTACTTAGGTAACCCATTTCACCACCATCCAGGCGCGTAGCCACCACTAGGGTCACTGGGGATCAGTCCCGAGTAATCAGGGGCGTCGCTGACGGGGGTTGGGTTGGGGGGAGGGGGGGGGGGGGGTCGCAACCCCCCCCCCCACACACACACACACACACACACACACCGTGGGGCGTGATCCGCAGATTAACTCAGAAAACATGCTTTGTGAGCGACGATCACCGTTTGCAGATCACACATCTGACGAGGCGTTTGGAGGTTCAGGTCACCCCGCGCGCGCGAGATACGTGATCGTACTTTCTAAGTCCAGTAATGACTTATGTGGCAAAATTCACGATTTTCATCAGCCTGGTGTCGTTGGCAGCCGAACCATTACCATAAACAGAGATGCAGTACCTCACGCGCGAGATGACCAGACCGCGCACAATAGTCAACATCCGCGCTGCGGGAGGAAGTGCCTCAGGTGGCGGAGACCGATCAGAAGGCCGACACACTTACATACTACGTCACCGACATGTGCGTCCCAGCTAAGGTGGCGGTCAAGCAGTACACCTAAGTTTTTTAACACACGGGCTCTCCTGAATGGTCCCGCCACTGACCCGCACGCTAACAGGTAAGAGGTCGCGGGTGTTCTGTCGGGGGCCAAGGAGAAGGATTTCAGTTTTGGAAGCGTTGAGTTTAAATTTGTGTGCATGGAACCACGATGACAAGGAGGACAGTGTAGTCTCCATGCGAAGGATGATGCTAGGAAGGTTGCGTTTGACGTCGGATATAAGGACTTGGGTATCGTCAGCGTACTGGGTCACATGAGCGTCCGGCGCGTGCAGGCTGAGGTCGTTGGCAAAAATGGTGAATAACAGGGGACCAAGGGCTGATCCCTGGAAGACTCCCATGGTATTAGGAAGAGGCTTAGAAATCACTCTGTCACCAGAAGAGGAAGAGATGCAAACTGTGACCGATGCAAACTGATGCAAATGAACTGAGATGCAAACTGTGCAAATTGTGAGTGTGACCGATTAAATAGGATGAAAACCAGGCCGGGTCAATGCCATAGAGTTGAAGTTTGGAAAGAAGCTGGGAATGAGGAGTAACGTCGAAGCATTTACTAAGGTCCAGGAGGCACAAGAGAGAGACATGCCCACGGTCCATGTTGGAAAAGATGCGGTTAGTGATGGAGAGCAGAGCGGTTTCTGTGGAATGGCGGGGACGAAAACCATGTTGAGATGGGGAGAGGAGATGATTGTCTGACATGTAAGCAGAGAGCTGGCGCTGCACCACACGCTCGACAATCTTTGTCATGATGGGGACTATTGAAATAGGTCGGTAGTTAGAGACTAAGGTTGGTTCACCGGACTTGAAACCCCCCACGCGCACCGACGGGGGTGGGGTCGAATATCCTCCCCTCCCCGAGGTTTTTCGTGAATCGCGGAAAAACGGTGACGCGCAGCGCCGTCAAATTTGTCATAGCTGTTTGGGCATCAATTTCCCACATCGTATACACGTTTTAACCTCAGGTCATCTCAGGTCAGGTTAAAAGGTCACGTCAAGTGACCCCACCTCCAAGGAAGTTTTGAAAGTTTGTGTTCGTGCCAAAGTTTGATAGACAGGTTTGAAACTCACAGGATTTAATTAAGTCATACGTACCTGCATAAGTACCATCAGTACCTGCATACAGAACCTAATTTCGTCACCTCCTTAACCCGCGCCGTGCCGGGGGTAGACCCCCTCAGGTTTTTCGAGGATAGCGGAAAAACGGCGGCGCTGCTTGCCACCGTTTTTGGCACAGCTGTTCGGACATCAATTGCTCACATTATTTAAATAAAAAAATTCCTCGGGCCATCTCAGGTCAGGTCACCAGACCAGGTCACGTGACCGCACCTCCAAAAAAAAACTTGTGGTCGCACCACAGTCACAGTTTTTAGATGATCGGTTTTACACTTACAGAATTTCATCAGGTCATATATATCTACAATTCGTGTATCGTGGATTTTTTATATCAGCGACCTAAGGTCGGGCCAATTTCGTGACCTCCCATTAGGGTGTGTCATATCGACAACTTTTTTCTCAGTTCAAATTCTTCCGCTGATTTTCCTTGTCCCTGTGTCCATGGAAGCCCATTAGTGTGATTATTTCCCCCTGTATTGAAAATTCGAGCGGCGAAGGCGGAAACAATTTGCATGTTTTCGGTGACGCCCGGCGTTGCAGTCTCCATGTTGGACTAACGGTCACACTAACACCAGCCGCCCGAGCGATCGTCGGCCCGTGGCGACTGCCACCGTTTGGCGGTTAAGACGTGCGCATGCCAGTTTGGTTTCGACTGCAGCGTGAGTGGACGTGAGGTTGCGCTTCATTGTGAATCCGACCGTCCATGCAGCAGTGATGCCTTTGCGTAGCAAGGCAAAACATTTTTCCATCGGATCTCCTAGCGTCTTACCGGTAAATCAAGCGGTGATTGCAATATGGCCGAGTGAGGGTATACCCATAATCCAAGCGTATGACGTGGTTTGGAAGATCAAGCAAGCCTACGAAAGATTTCGCCGATTGAATAAGACGCCAAAAGTAACCGGGACGCAAAAACGGAACAAATTCTTTCAGAAGAGAAGCTTTTCAACAAGCTATTTGACATCGCCAGCTGCCGCTGCAAAGATCTGCGAAGCTGCAACTGCCCACTGTCGAGCCGCGTGCCGCCAGCGGAAATCACATTCCTTCGAGACCAGAGAGGAGCCCGCAAGATGAAACTGGGTGGCGTAGACTACGAGGAGACGAGCAGGCGACGCAATACTGCAAATCTCAGGCAGAAACGGGAGCGGAATGAGGGACGCGATGATGCAGATCAAGCTGGCCCCTCCCACGTTCGTGCGTCTCTCACCATCGACATCGACGAGGCTGGCCAGGGAGACTCACCAGCGACGACCGACACTAACGATAGCAGTAATCAGGCTGAAGCAAGTGAATCCGAGATGTCAGACTGCATCCAGGAGTTAAACAACAATAATCTGACAAACACTGCACTGGCAGCCGACAGGTATGGCTTGTCTAACAATGCTGTAGCGGCTGTCATCAACGGCTTCCAAATGGATATCGGTCGCGTGTCCAGCGGCAAAACAAAGCTGTTGGTCGACCCGAAAAAAAAGTTTGGAGGGAGCGATGTCGGGTGAGACAAAACGAAGTGGCGACGCGGGACCAACAGCATAGAGGTGCTGAGCTCAAGGCCCTGTACTTTGACGGACGGCATGATCAAACAAGCACCGGCCGAAGCGGCAACAAGGCAGCAGCTGAGGAACACGTTGCTGTGGTAGCGGGACCAGGAAATTAATGTCACCCACTTCACGCCAGTTTCTGGTAAAGCCATTGACCAAGTCAATGAACTGATAAACGTCACCACCGGCTACGGAGACTCCGTCCACATCCTGGGCTGCGATGGCGCGGCTGTCAACACGGGCAGATCTGGCGAAATTTGCCGGCTCATTCAATAAAAAACGGTCCATTGGTGTGTCTGCCAGTTACACTGGAATGAGCTCATGCTGAGGGAGGTGTTCCGACAGTTGGACGGCAAAACCAGAGGACCCGGGTCATTCACGGGACCGTTAGGCAAGGCGGCCAGCGGCTCCGTGCACCGGCTCTCTCCCGTGAAGTTCCGCCCGGTGAGCGGCCAAGAGCTGGCGCTGCCGGACAGCGTCATCGCCGACTTCAGCAGCGACCAACTCCTGCTGTATCAGCTCAGCAGGGCCTTGCAGACGGGCAATATCGCTCCAAAGAAGGCGTGCAAGAAGATCGGTCCTCTGAACCATGCAAGGTAATTTATATCAATTGTATTTCTACTTTGCTCTCCATCTATGTGGGCTTCAAAGCCCTTCACGCCCGCGCATGGCTATCTAGAAACCCACAGGAGCCTTCACAAATGTAGCCATTAAAGCCCGCAAGAGCCCGTAAGCGTAAAAATACCAGTCCTGACTGCCTTTTGTATCGATTATTCATATGCACTGTTTTGAGCTTGACATGTTCGTTTGTATTTGACCAAGCGGTTAAAAAGTGTAATGCAATCTTCCAATGAGATTTGAAATAAGTAAAACCTTCAAAGCCCATCAAATACAAACTATTGGTTCTAGCTCCGAAAGTCCGAAAAAGCCCTGCTGTTTTTAAAACTGCAGCTTCTGGGCATTTAAAATATAACTCTCTTACAGAGTTTGCGCTCTTTCTCCAGGTGGTTGACACTGGCTGCACGGCTCCTCCGCCTGTATATCGGCACCGAGTCGCCTTCAGCGAACCTGTGCCTGATAGTGCAGTACCTGGTGCGCCACTACATTCCTGTGTGGTTTTCGAATCAGAAGGTACGGCAAGTGCACCGAGGGTCTCAGCAACCTGCTGTTCAGTCTGCAGCTGCTGCGAGACCTGCCGCAGCCGCTTCCGAGCATAATACGGCCCGTTATCCAGCGCAACGCTTACTGGTCTCACCCGGAGGCACTACTGCTCGCCATGGTGGCAGATCCGGTCGAGCAAGTCCGTGCGCGTGCCGTTCAGAGTATACGGCAATGCCGACGGCAGTCGCAGGAGCAAGTGCGACCCTACGTCCTTCCGGCAGTAAACATGGCGGCAGAAGACATCACACAGCTGATTGACTGGCAGGCAGAGCTCGTCACGGAGCCTCCACTGACAGCTGGCCTCTCTGACGTCGCGCTGCTGGATATCGTGCAGACACCGCTGCAAGTAGATCACTATCCGGTGCATACTGTTGCCGTAGAACGCGCAGTGAAGGTGGTGACTGAAGCGGCTGTGGCAGTGGTGGGTGAGGAACAGCCCCACGACCTCATCTGCAGCCGCCTTCGTCACCGCCAGCAGCTTGCCACCGTCGTTAGCAAACGGTCGTGGTCACTGGATGCATGAAGTAAGACCTTTGTGAATGATGGCTAGCGATGCTGTATCGTTTAACTTATGAGCAATGTGTGCGACCGTTGTCAAAATGGAAAGTCCTGCCTTGCTCGCTGTAGTTAGATCCGTCTGAACGGTGTATGTCGCCGCTTGCAGATAATGGCGCGCGCGACTGGTGTTAGTGTGATCATATCCATCACACCCAACATGGAGACTGCAACGCCGGGAGCCACAGAAAACATGCAAATTGTTTCAGCCTTCGCCGCTCGAATTTGCAATACAGGGACAAAAGAATCACACCAATGGACTTCCATGGAAACAGGGACAAGGCAAATCAGCGGAAGAATTTGATCTGT
>JAXIVJ010019249.1:0-20313 GCA_036785665.1 Chirona hameri | reverse complement strand
CGTGCATGTCCCGATCATGGCCCGGAACAGCGGGCTTGGCACCGGGCCCCAGTAGTCCTGTGTCGAAATTACTTAACGTAGGGAGGTAATTCTTTCACCACAACTTATTTTTATATCTGCTCTACAAATCTGCTATATCAGCCTTAAACCCCATGTTAAAGGTGAACTATTCCCTTTAAATGTAATCACAAACTGTGTTGCAGATTGAAGGCGGTGGCTACGGCCTCCGCGGGGAGTCACCCCGTACTGGCTGATCATGAAGGTGATGTGGAGCTTCACCTTGAAGACGTGGTGATACTTTCTGGGGCGGGGTTCAAAGAGCAAGTCCTGACGTAGGCGGCCGCGTTTTACCGTTTTCCATCAGAAACTTTCGAAACTGAGGGCGAAGCAGTTTGCTGCTGTCTTGCACAGATATGGACTGGGCATAGAGGGGGTCCGAAACTTAGCATCAAAGCTGCTAAGGTCATGCAGAGTTTGTTAGACTACGTTTTCGGAACCGCGTCACCGCGGTTCCGGATTTGGATCCGCGGTGAACTCTGGAACCGCAAGGAAGTGCGTCAACCTTAACCCTCGCCCGGGTAGGGGGTGTGGATGCCACCTCCCCCCTCGGTTTTTCTGGAATAACTCGCGCAGTTTCTAACCGATTGCGATGAAACTTTCAGTACTTTACTTTTAAAGAAGAAGCAAAATGACATACTCTGAAAATTTTGAATTTATAACCCACTTGACCCGTGACCTATGACCTGTTTATCAAGGTCATGTCAGGCGCAACTGGCGTCCCGCAGTATCTTTGCTTGTAACTTGTGCAGTTTCCGAGTGTTTGTTGTTCCGAAGATATGCACAGGTGCTTCCAGGTGACAGTTGTGGTTTCCACTGATATTGTGACCTTGATTGACCTTTTCAGAGGTTAACTGAGGCCATTGACCTCCGATGACCTCAGATGACTTTGTTGGGCTTCTGGCGGTTTCTAGGACATTTTGTGACGCTGATTTCAAATTTGGAGATCCATTTTACATAATTATATGTGCCACTGGGGTCATGCGCTTCCACAGGTCAACCCAGGTCACTGACTTCAAATGACCTGACATGACCTTTTTTGGAATTTGGAAGTTTTTAGGACATTTTTGTGACGCTGATTACGAATTTGGCACCCATTAAGCATTATGATATGCTCATTCACGATTCTAGCTCAATACAATTCAATTTATACGCATTTACAATTTTGATGACTTTTGGGTCATTGACATGATATCAGAGGTCACCTAATGATACAAGATCTTAAAATCGGGTATCAGCGGCTTCCTCTTGTCACAAGCAACACGCTCGTCTTTAAATAAAAGCTCTAGCTCAGTTAGGAGCGAAACGCGAAGGGGATATCGTACCCCCCCCCCCCCTTACCCGAACACGTAGTGATTTTGCCCTACCCGGACGAGGGCTAACGGTGGCACATGCACCGACTGAGCTGTTTGCTAGCGTATACCATGCAGGTGCAGATTGGTGCGACCGTGCCATACCGTGCCACCGTGCCATACCGTGCCACACGTAGAGCGGCGGCCAGCGCCTGGTCCCATCACCGTTCGTTGGAAGGGTTCGGAGGGGTCAAACTACGGGAGATGCACTATTCGAAAGCTGAGCTCACGCGGAATCCAGCGGCGTATTTTTTTTTTAATTCACGGAGCGCCTATTTTTCCTTTTAATCGACATTTTGTCCGAATTCGCGCCCCTTTCGTTTGGCCAGGGCTATCGCGTATGGTATGACGACAATGCAGCCCAATGACATGTCTACCGATTCGTCATGTTCTGCACGATGTCTCATAGAATGCAAAGCCATTAGATGGTTTGGTTTGTTGCACGGCTGCATCAAAGGCAAGCGCTTCCGGTGTCGGCACTACGGCGCCCTCCCGCCCGTGCCGCTCGCCGCTGCCGGTCAGGACCGGCGGCGGCCGCCCAGTGGCCTCTGACGTCACATCGTGTACAGACTCCAAGTTGGCCGAGCCGGCAGTCAAGCGAGTCCCGGTCAGAGGCTACGTATGGCAAATATGGTGCATACAATTGTCCAAAAGTACCATTTGTAGCGATCGGAGATGGCTGGAAATTTGTCACGATCTCCTTGGATAGCTGGGCTAGTGGACAGAGCTAGGGTTTTACAACATGCGATGCGCCGTTTGTCCGTGACTGGCCGAGACCCCGCTCCGTAAGCCGGGTCGGCGGCGCGCAGTGCTCAGTTCGCGTATCTCGAGGGGCGATTCTGCGTGTGAGGCACGGGCGGGAGTGCGCCGTAGTGCCGTCACCGGGGCGCTTGGCTTTGATGCAGCCGTGCAACTAACCAAACCATTTAATTGCTTTGCATTCTATGAGACCTTGTCGTACAGAGCATGTCGAATCGGTAGACATGTCATTGGTCTGTATTTTCTCCATACCATTCGCGATAGCCCTGGCCAAACGAAAGGGGCGCGAATTCAGACAAAATGTCGACAAAAAATAGGCGCTCGATGGATTTTTAAACAAATTTACATCGCTGGATTCCGCTTGAGTTCAGCTTTCGAATAGTGAATCCTCCGTAGTTTGACTCCTCCGAACCCTTCCAACGAACCGTGCCATGTCGCTATCTTTTTTACCGAGCTATGTGAAGACATGTGATATCACACCCCGTGCATATCGTTCACTATGTGTAATAAAGTCGAGAAATCGTCCGATTTTCCTTGTAGATGCCGGTCGACGAATTTGAGATAGAATGCTGCGTGTAACTCTTTAATGCCACGGGATATATTTGTGCTCACGGTAAACTTTCACACTAACCTCATTCCAGCACTGAGATCAGTACACCTGACATTGTACAGTGTAGTGCAAATGTACTGTCCACTTTCTCGGCACCACCGAGGTCGGTCTGTCGGTGCTGAACGCAGTGGAATCAATACAACTATTATAGCCCTCGCCACCGATATCGGGGGTGAGGCATAAATCGTTTCATTGTATTCCACTGCGTGCAGCACCGACAGTCCGACAGGTCGTGCCGAGGAAGTGGACAGAACATTTGTATTGCACTGTACGTGCGTTACAAAGACGTTGACAAAGTGAGTGTTTGATTATTAGCTTCAGGAAAAGGCTTGTACAAGAAAAACTAGTATCGGCTCGTCCGCAATGGTAAGCGACTCATTTTCGATAATACTGGACAATATATGGTAACAAGTACCAAGAAGTACTCGGTAATGTACTTGTGCTTTTTTAGGGCAACTTTCGACAAATATATTATATGTATGTAGTAATCATTATTGTAATGCTAAGTTATTGTATTAACCGAATTTATTTGTAAAAAATAGTAAAATAATTGAAAGCTGAACATATTTTGCCCTTCTCTAGCGTTCCGCCATGGGTATGCGCGCGAACACCGGGACGGTTTTCGGTTTCGTCGAAATAAGCTAGCCATTTTCATGAATCGTGCTGGATAACGCTTATGTAGCGAGATACATTTTAAATTGTCCAAAAGAAACAGAGGGGGGTATAGAGATAAGCAGAAGAATAGAAACATTCCAAAAGCAAAGCTATGTATATTTTTAAAAATTGAACATGGAAGGAACGGCGGCCGTGTGGACGCCAAAAACTTCAACAGTGGAGACGCCGGCTGAAGCCCCCCACGCAGGCAACAAATACCCTCGTTCCGGCCTGTGTACCGCCAGGGTGTCGCTATTATAGCACCTGGCCTATGGAAGGACGCCATAACAGCAGCTGCACGGCGCCATTAAGCGTGAGCGCCGGCCAGCGGCCCGGGTCACGTACGGCGCTCGGCAGAAGCCTCTTCGCAGGATCCTGACCTAGATCACGGCAGCAAGCTCCGCCTCTGGGCCGCTGTAGACAGCAGTTCCGGCCGCCGCAGGCATCCACAGACCGTTGCAGCCGGGTGAGAAGAACCAATGACAGGACAGCAAAAGGGAATCGAAAATTAAAACCGAGTGGATAAAACAAATAGCGGCAGCAAGGCGCCAATCTGGCAACTGACCTGATTATTCAAGCAAAAAATTGATAAAAGGGCCTGCAAGAGGGGTGAAGGGGGTCGGCAGATCGAACAGCAGAGCAGCAAGGACGGGGACCGATCTTGAAATTGCCGATAGTGCGCCCAGGCCTCCAAACAGTCCAAGTAAGTCTCAGAGGAACAGAGTTCGGCAGTGAGCAGGGACGGAAGCAGGCTGGGGCCGCGGCTCCTCGCCGCGAGCCTCAGTCTCAGAGGAGACAAGATGGGACAGTGAGCAGGGACGGAAGCAGGCTGGGGCCGCGGCTCCTCGCCGCGAGCCTTAGTCTCAGAGAAGCCGTGTGTGTCAAGGATCATCACAAGTCAGGTTGCAGAGGCAGACTCAAGAAAGTAAGATCGGTGATGGCCTTCAAGACTTGCTGTTGTTTAGTTCTATAAATTTCATACTGGAGAAAGGAGCCGCATTTCACATCAAGTAAGGTCGGAAAGTCTGTACAATCCTTATACCCTCCTTATATTCCATGGTCAGTTAATTTGTTGTGCATCTGAACACCATACAAATGTAATTTGCACAGTGTTTCGGCCGTTTTTTCTTCTTCTTCTTCGTTTTGTTCTTCTCTCTTTTAACTCTCCTGCCATTTGGGCATTTGTTTGGTCATACAGTCACGATATTCTTAATTATGCCTACGCGAGTATGTGTATGGTTGAAAAATTATCATATATTGTTTGCCTGACTAGTTATAACTACTTCTAGCGTAAATCAAAACTCTGATATGGCATGGACGTTTATGTTTGAGTCTTTAATAACTCTCGTGCTTTAAATGCAACCGATTATGGAGCTTGTGCCAATGCTGGTGGTGGTTGCCGAAGGGATTTATTTGACTGGTTGACTGTTCGAACTGATGTGACTGATGTGACTGACTGAATTGTGCTGACTCTATTCGAACTGCTGCCTATAAGACGAATGATATTGTATTCACGAGACAATTAACTTAAACTATCGGTGCACAATTTTCTGTAAATATAGCCTTGTGTGAATTACCTAGTACTCTAATTCGGAATGTGACTGAAAGATGGATTGAGGAAGGAATATCAATGAGATGGAGCGCTAGCTTGAGGGGAAGTCACGTAATATAATTAGTAATGTTAACGTAATAATATCTATGTAGGGACAAGCGATGATGTGACTTCAATGCTTCCAAAGCAGGGTAATGCAATTTTTGCGGCTAGATGTGATTAAATACTCAATTCAAGGTTCCGAGGTTTAATGTTTATTTTGGGGAACAATGTTTACTGATATATTGAAGGCCAACTGTTTCTGGTAAAGCCCGAGTGATGTGATAATTTATGTGAAATATCCGTACAGGCATTTAGGGTAAAAGTCTGTTCGGTCATTGTGGAGATTTTAACCAAATCCGGGGATACATATGTATTTTTTTGGTTTTGTATGGTACTTTAAGCGATTTTTTCACAGCTCAGGCTCCCCCTCCCCCACACTGAACATTTAATCAATTTTAACACTTAAAATGAATGTCACAACCTATGTCATCTTATGTATGCTGAAATTTGCCATCCAAAGACCAATAGATACCTTTAGGAGATGTTTTTGTCGGGCGGCAGCAACGCAATAATTAAACGTGTTGCGTCACCTCACTCCAGAGCATCAAGGTTAAACTAAAATGCTAATGCCTTGTTACGGATGCCTAGAGAAATAACGTCACTGGAAAAATATGAACATAATCCAACCTGACCTAACCTTACACCCTACTGCTTGTAGTCATTAATTCCGATCGCAATGGCCTAACCTACCGCTCTTTGCCATTAAGTTCGATCAGGACGGCCTAACCTACCGCTCTTAGCCATTAACTCTGATCGGGACGGCCTACCCTACCGCTCATAGTTTAAGTCCAATCGGGATGGCCTGTAAATATTTTCCAGTGACGTCATCAACCAGGCGTCTTCGCCTTGACCTTGCACCAACCCAACCGACCAATCGGCATCATCTTAGGCAGTCAGCTGATGAACTTAATGTGCGGGGGTGACGTGAAGTGGTGATATAATCAAAATATTAAATTATATGTTATTGTTATGAATGCAACTGCTTTTTCACAACTGAAATGTACTAATTGCAAAATTATCTATCATTTGATGTGCTTTTTATACAACAATATTGCAGAGAGAATGTAGTGACTTGTAAATAAACACCGTCCGATCTCCGGTCACATCCAAATCTCGGACATTTCATGCGATGAAAAAAAGCATGAAAGTCTGACAATAGGAAGTGAATATATCTTTTAATTCACTTTTTATTATATATCAGAAGGCTTATGTCGTTGGTCCTATTGAGTTGCTGTGACCTTTGGTTTTGTTGGATTGCTCAGACATTTGGTCCCATTGGAATGTTCATTGTATGTGATCATTGTAATGTGCTCCAGATTGTCAATAACACTCATCACACCTACTAACGTAACACAAAATTGTTTGGGAAAGTAAGTGTGAGATAGGTACAACAAAATTGTATATGTTGTGGCTTTTTAAGATTTCCAGTCAGTCGAAACCAACTATCAGATTATTTTAGGACCACGAGTTGATGACTTTGCCGCTTGGTAGTTCAATGATGAGTGGATATTGGAAAGTTGAGCAGTCACCATCTCATGGAGCATGCAAAATTATGTAAAATAACTTTGTTTTATGAAACAGCTGTTCTTTTCCTTGAAGCACCTAAGCTTCTTAAGCTGGTCCTTGTTTCTATAAATATTTGTGTAATGCCCATGACACCTAAGCGTAGATATTATCATCACATTTCAGCAATGCAAGGCTCAGTCATCCATGTTCATTAAGGTATTTTATTTCTTTTAGGTATTGTCAGCATTCCACCAGACATATTGTATGGCAGTCACCAGCCGGTCTACAAGAACAGTGTGGTAGCAGTGGCAGATGACCTGCTGTACAAGTTAGAAGCAGCCCTCCGGTTCCCGAAGCGTGGCAAGCAGTCTGTTTCGCTAACTTCCCCCATCCTTCTGTCAGACAAGGGCTGTTTGCTACAACAACAAAAAACTGTCCAAAATTATAAAAGCCTCTAACTTCTACCATCCATCTTGGTACACTCTGAACATATCTCCACACGCCGACAAAAACGTGGTGAGCCAGTGGGAAGAAGTCATCCTCCGTGAGAGGAAGCGGCGGAGGCAGTCACGTTTCTTCCAAGGAGAAGAAATGAAGCCATTTCGTGGCTATGAGGTGGTGGTGAAGATCACCAGAAAGAGAAAGATAGCCGGGGAGTAAAGTCAGATCCGTGTGAGCCGGCATTTGTACATATTTACTTTTACTTAGTGTATGCCAACTGCGAATGACGTAATCAAGAATGCAAATCTTTGTAGTATTAAGAGGGCGTTGCTGTGGCGCTATGCACAGGTTGAACCTGTTGACCAAATCAGCCAAATCACAGATTATTTGAAGTCTGTGGGTGTACATATTTCATATAGTGAGGAGCAGGAGAAACATTTGCTGAATTATATTCGCTTGATTCGGTCCAAAATACCAAAAGGGCGAAAGAGAATGGAATTCCTGGAACAATTTTTCCCCTGGCCTGTGAAGTCAGTTGGCACCCTTGGAGAGACCAAAGATGAATTAAATGTCACAAAAGCCCAGCTTGCTGCTGCCTGTCAGGAGCGAGAGCAGGTACTGCAAAAATAAAACGAACTAGCCAACTCCCTGAAAGCTTCTAAATTGGAAAATGTAAAGCTGAAGGCGGAAAAAGATGCCCTCAAACATAGACAGAAAACCTATCAGGTAACACGTGATGTTAGAGACTATCCTTATTCCATGTCACAATTGTACAGGCTGCGGAAAAAGGCTGCTGCTGCTGCTGCAAGATGCGGGGAGGCGTCAGGAGGCGAGGCTAAAGATGCGGGGAGGCGTCAGGAGGCGAGGCTAAAGATGCGGGGAGGCGTCAGGAGGCGAGGCTAAAGATGCGGGGAGGCGTCAGGAGGCGAGGCTAAAGATGCGGGGAGGCGTCAGGAGGCGAGGCTAAAGATGCGGGGAGGCGTTAGGAGGCGAGGCTAAAGATGCGGGGAGGCGTCAGGAGGCGAGGCTAAAGATGCGGGGAGGCGTCAGGAGGCGAGGCTAAAGATGCGGGGAGGCGTCAGGAGGCGAGGCTAAAGATGCGGGGAGGCGTCAGGAGGCGAGGCTAAAGATGCGGGGAGGCGTCAGGAGGCGAGGCTAAAGATGCGGGGAGGCGTCAGGAGGCGAGGCTAAAGATGCGGGGAGGCGTCAGGAGGCGAGGCTAAAGATGCGGGGAGGCGTCAGGAGGCGAGGCTAAAGATGCGGGGAGGCGTCAGGAGGCGAGGCTAAAGATGCGGGGAGGCGTCAGGAGGCGAGGCTAAAGATGCGGGGAGGCGTCAGGAGGCGAGGCTAAAGATGCGGGGAGGCGTCAGGAGGCGAGGCTAAAGATGCGGGGAGGCGTCAGGAGGCGAGGCTAAAGATGCGGGGAGGCGTCAGGAGGCGAGGCTAAAGATGCGGGGAGGCGTCAGGAGGCGAGGCTAAAGATGCGGGGAGGCGTCAGGAGGCGAGGCTAAAGATGCGGGGAGGCGTCAGGAGGCGAGGCTAAAGATGCGGGGAGGCGTCAGGAGGCGAGGCTAAAGATGCGGGGAGGCGTCAGGAGGCGAGGCTAAAGATGCGGGGAGGCGTCAGGAGGCGAGGCTAAAGATGCGGGGAGGCGTCAGGAGGCGAGGCTAAAGATGCGGGGAGGCGTCAGGAGGCGAGGCTAAAGATGCGGGGAGGCGTCAGGAGGCGAGGCTAAAGATGCGGGGAGGCGTCAGGAGGCGAGGCTAAAGATGCGGGGAGGCGTCAGGAGGCGAGGCTAAAGATGCGCCAAGCGCGGCAAAAACTTCGGTCCTGGTGGACATCACCAATCTATCCCTGCGGCAGTATCATCAGATCACAAAAGTTATCCCGCAAACACCAAAACTTCATCGAATCAAACAAGAAAGACGGAGGTTAGTATTGAAGAAGATACATTGACATTGCCTCACGTTATGTGGTAAACCAGTTCTCACCTCCTTTTGTTCTGTATGACCATTAATTAAATATCAAACAATGTTCATTTGATCATTTTGACCAGTATTTGTGCAAAGTCGCTTAAACACAAATGTGGTGCAGAATTGCCGGGATCCAAAAGCTTTTTTTCAAGCTTAGATCATGTGTTATCCTTTAGTATTAAAACTATGATGCTGAAAAGTGTATGCTATTCCCACAGGCTCAATCAAGCTGTTAATGATGCGGTGGTGAAGGAGGAGAAAGCAGCTCACCAAACGATCGAGTCCGTCCTGAAGAAGGTTGTTCGTCGGGTATATCCAGAAGAATCACCGTTGCTAGTCAAGTTCTCAGGTAAGTTATCAGTGACATGCTGCGAAGATGATCTGACGAAGGTATCAATTGACTTAAAGGGAGCAGTAAATAATAGAGTAAACCTTCACGATGAAGCCTGTACCTGACCTGTCCCGTCGTGCTCTGTGAAGCCTGTAACTCACCTGTCCGCCCGCCGTGCTCTGTGAAGCCTGCACCTGACCTGTCCGCCCGCCGTGCTCTGTGAAGCCTCTAACTCACCTGTCCGCCCGCCGTGCTCTGTGAAGCCGGCATCTGACCTGTCCGCCCGACGTGTCATTTGTAGACATATTTATAAACAAGGTATCTCCTTTGTTTTAGGTGACGGAGCTCGGTAAATTGTCCAGTCGGTAAATTCAAACAATTTACCAACTACACAATCACCCTCGTTGACGAGAAACAGCCCATCCAGGGACCTCACGTTGTCGCCGTGCAGGAATGCGCCGAGTCGTACGATTCGGCCCTCAGCCTGCTCGAGCGGTTCAGCCAAGAAATGTCCAAGTTTCGCGCTGAGGGACTCGTCACGCAGTTTGGACGGTGTTATGTGCGGTTTATTTTCGTTTCCGACTACAAATTCATGCTGATGGCGCTAGGCATGAAGTCAGCCAACAGTCGCAACGCTTGTCTGTTCTGCGAGCAGACGAATGTATCGTACTGCTACGGTGGACTGACGTGGAGGAAGCGGTTGGACCGCAAAACGCCGGGGTTCAAGGACAAAACGCTCATGCCATGTTTCTCACTGAAGGATCTGGCCCTGGACACCATGCATCTCTTCTTCAGAGTGACCGATAAACTATTCGATCTGCCAGTGAAGCAAGAGATAGACGATGCCTCCAAACTGGCCTTGTTCGAGGCCGAACTATGCGAGGCTGGTGCAAAAGGCCGACTGAGACAGAACGAGCTGAAGGCACTACAGTTTTCGAACCTCAACAGCCGGCAGCGGCTAGCCATATTAGACCACCTGTGTGCGCAGCCGCTGCCGTACCTGCCTGCCACCATGGCCAAACTGCTGCAACTGTTGTACATAACATTCCGACAGTGTTATGTTCAACTGAAAGGGAACGATGATGCGGGTGAGGTGCGCCAGAGCTGCAAAACGTTCATGGACATGTTCTGTGCTCTGTACCAGAGGACACTTGTGACCCCGTGCATGCACCTGATGGCCCACCACTGCCACGAGTTGGTGTCCTTGCATGGTTGTGCGCTTGGAGTGTTCAATCAGCAGAGTGTTGAGAAGGCCAATGATCTGGTGAAGTCTGTGTACTTCAGGTGCACAAACTTCACAGATGGGCCACTGCAGGTCATCCAACGTGCCAATCGCGTCCTCCACGCGAGAATGAATGACTTGCGAGATGTGTGAATCCGAAGGACGCCTTCAACTGAGACGTGTATGCGCTGGTGGTGTTGTATTCCCAGTTGATGATTATTAGATTAGTATATTCATTAGTATTGCTGATTTTATGGGTGTGAAATCAAATGTGAATGTACATAAAGGAAAACTTTGCCCCATCGCGCGTCTTGCTGCTGTATGGTAGGTAGTAGGTACCTACAATGGAGCCGGAGATATAAAATCCCCTTTTCATTAGCAGCAGTGTATCGGTTGATATATACACAATGGCTTTCGTGGAGAATGAATTATTTGACACTTGCTAGAAAATTGGTTTGCACAGAGGTTGCGGAGCATCAAGGGCGCCCTGATTTCAAGAATAAATTGAACTAATCGTGTGAAGCTTAGGGCTAAGCATGGGCGTCTTCACGAGCCCTAAATTTGGAAAGACAGTCAATAGAGGTCTATTTTGCAAGTTAATTTCTCCAGCCTCTAAAGTTTTTTTCTATTTTTTCTTCTTCAAAATAGATACATTTCTTGAAATGAATGAAAAGTCAAACTTTTATTCAGTCAAGTTTGTTTATGTCAACTACCGATGCATAAGGAACAGAAATCTGACACGTTTTCATAAATATTATAGACTTATAGGCTTGGTCTCTCCTCCCCCGAAATAAAAAGCGGCTATGGATCTGTCAGTGCATCAGCCAGGCCTATAATGTAATAATGTTCGATAAGTATTTAAGCGTGTCTGGTCACTGGCCTCATGTTACCATGCCAATATATCGCCCAGAACGAACACGATTCGCAACCGGCTTGTCACTCGGTCGGCGTCATGTTTTGTGCTAAGTAGGTAGTCTCAGAATAGCCTCGCCCGGCTCAATTATTCGCCGTTCACGAATTATTTAAAGGGATTATACGGTTTTTTCCCAGAATAATTGAGTTACATAGTAAAACGTACTTATACAGGTGGTAGAAGTCCCACAGTAGCCACATTTTTCTGAAAATGACCTCTTCTGCACGTAAGGACATTCCAAAGTGCGCGGTGATGCCACCGCGTATTTTCTGCAGGACCGGCTGAGGCAGAGCCAGTCATCTCTTTTATGCCAATAAAAACACCTCACTTATGGTATATTTCCGGTAAAATAAGCAATATTTAAAAGAAAATAAACTTGTTTTGTTCCAACGACAGCAGCAGTCGCCTAGTTTTCCCATAACATTATATATTTTTCATGAATTTTCATGCCAAAAAATTAATACGCCACCACCAAATTCTCAACGCTAAAGGCCGGAGATAAGAAAAACACAAAACCTCAACGAACAGTGTGTGGTAATACAAAGTCTCGTCAGTTTTGAATTGCATAATAATTTTGTGATTCAGTGTAGGACTTGCAGATAATTCAAAACTCTAAAATTGATCTTAAGATAAAAGTGGTGGACAGTAGTGTCGATCAAGTACTCTTTATCTCATACTAGTCTCGAAAAACGCCCAAGTTTTAACGCTGATAATTGCTGAAATAATGGACTAAATGAGCATTGAGGTCCCTGTTATATGTCTTAAACGTGTTTAAAGCTCATACAACTGCAAAAGAGTGCATTTACTTTCAGGACGGAAACCAGTATAATCCCTTTAAGGCGACCGGGAACCGCCGGTTTGCAATGAATCGATCGTAAATCTGCATAATTCGATGGCAAAAAGATTGCAAATTAATGTCGTGGGCGTACAATTTTTAGATTCGATTTCGTTTTTATGTTACGAGAGTTTTACGTCCAGCATCGCCCTCGCGCCCTCCCGCCGCCATGTTGAGAGGCTGGGCCAACTTGAAAGTACTTGATCGATCTGGGAACCGTGAAATGAAAGCGATGTTCATTAAATTTGGTTTCATAATATTCACAAAAGTCTAATCTATGTCAAGACAACCGTACAAAATTGAGTTTCCGCTCTTGAGCAAATATATCCGCGAATAAGTACATAGCGCGCGCACCGCTAATGTTAAACCCAATAGGCGGCCGCCCGCATACCCGCAGTAGTTACTGGCCCCCGATAGATGGCACGCCGTAAAGGGACTCGCTCCGTCCCGATACGTAGTACAAACAATACGCTTGTATAGCGTTACACAGTACAAAGGTAGTCATTGTACCTCAGAAACAAGTCCGAAGAAAGGATGGTAAAACTTACGAGCCATTAGTTTGTCAGGTGACACGGCAATGCCTATGCGAAATGGATCCAAACTTGTTAATAACCCTTTGGTTGGTAGATCATTTCGTACACTTGTAGATTAACTATCCAGTAGTTGGTGAGATGACAAGGCAACGCCTATGCAAAATGGATCCAAACTTGTAAACAAGTCTTTGGTTTGTAGATTTGGTTTACATTGTAAGTGAATAAGACTCGATAGTAATTTATTAAGAGATACCACTTCAGTTTTAGCGCGGAAAAGTACCCATTCTGACTGGTGTTACAATATAAGCAATTTCACGATCTCAACCCATCTCCTGACAGTTACGCGGCATGTTTGGTATTGAGCGCCGGGCAGTTATTTGTGATGCTCGACGGATAGCCGGCATTTTTCGACATTCGGTTCCACCATTGGCGGCGGATTGTAGTTTCAGGGGGGGGGGGGGGTCAAAGCAATCTCCTAGGCGTCAGGGCCTTTTTTGAGACTGTGGGACCTTCCTGTGGTCAGCCGGTCAGAGACCTAAGGAAGCAGGAAGCCATCGGCGGGTCTTGATAAAGTATTTCAACTGGTCAGAAAGAGGCATCGGTCAGGCCTCTTTCTGGTCCTAAGACCCAGGGCACATTGGACAGTGCCCTGGGTCCTTTGCCCTCAGTGACCAGTCATATGTCTTCGGCCCGTCTGAGAAGGCATTTCACAGACCTACCTGAGAGCTTGATTAAAGAGGTCCCAGACGGGTCACTAGAGAACTCGACAGACCTAAGAAGGCCCTCGGTTTGTGTAAGAGGGCATTTCATAGGCAGCCTGAGAGTTGCTTAGGCCGGTTTGAGAGGCCCTGGGCCAGTCTAGGAGGACCTTAGCTAATCTGAGAGCCTGCGGCTGATCCGAGGCGGTATTTTCCAAATCTGAGAGCGCCTTACGTCGGTCTGAGAAGTCTCTTGGTCCGTTTGAGAGGGCCCTCGGGTCGGTCTGAGAAGGCTTCTGTCGGACCTGAGAGGGCCCTAGGGCGATCTGGAGATCCTCTTTCAGACTTCAGAGGGCCCTACGGCGGTCCGAGAGGGCCCTCCGGCGGCCCGAGAGGGCCCTCGGTTGGTCTGATAGGGGTATTGAAAGTTTGGTAACAATACTGGCAATGCCTAGTCAACGAAATACTGCAAAGTAAAGAGGGGAGGCAACATAGACCCACCGTATCACGTGTATTAAGTTAACTGGATCCAGAGCCGGGGAAATCCATGTAGTTCATAGTTTTGGGTTTTGGGTCTTTTGGATTCAGGTGGCTAGGTGTGGTGGATCGAACCCAGGGACGGTGGAAGCGGAGGCAGGGGAACCGCTGTCCCCCACTCAAGCAATTGGGGAGGCAAACATACGATTTTGTTCCCCATAACATCTCAAGTGGGACCGGCCGAAAGGTATAATTTTATAGAAGAAAACCCGGTTAGTAGGGCAATACGTAAGGTATGGTGTCACTTCGGGCATGGCATGGCCCTTCTCAGACCAGCACAGGGTCTGTTAAGACCAGTCGAGGCTCATAGCCAGAGGCGGGGGCCATTGAATGGGGGAGCATCGGTGTGATGCCCCAAAACGTCGATAGAAACTTACGCATTTACTGATATGAAATACAATTGGAACACCTTGTGTAAGGGAAAGTTTCTTGTAATTCAGTAATTAATGTACAGTTACAGTTGTAATGTACACTGTACAGTTACGCATTAGCGAAATCCGATGACTTTTTTGTATTGTGTAAAACGTTTTGTTATCTGCACCCAAACACAATTTTTTCCCGTTTTGGATCCGACAGTGGCATCTCAGGCCTGGCAAGGGCGCTCTCAATTCAATTTTGAAATGTCGAATAAATGACCAAAGACTTTCCCCTGCATGTCAATCAGCTATCTATTTTTTTTTTTTTGGGGGGGGGGGGGGTTATATAAAGTTCCGAAACATAGAAACAATTAATTACAAAATATAAGCTTATGAGGACTTCAAAAACCTTAAGATATATGATGGTGACTTGCACGGTGAATGAGCGTAAAGGACTTGAACTCGTGTCTTTAAAACTAACCGGCTTATGACTTCCAAAAAAAAAATAGTCACTTTTTGAGCTAAAGTATGCTTTACCCATGTCATGTATTTTCGATGTTCGCTGATAATATCATTCGATGCGTATCGATGAGACAAACACAATGGTGAAATCTGTTTTACTCTATAATGTTTCTATCAAAAGTACTTTTGGTAAAGCCTTCAAAATCATTGCGCGATTTTTAGAATGTTTCAAATTTAATGGATTATCCTGACCTAACTATTGACCTGAGGTAAATTCTGATGCAACTATATTGACAGAAAAATCGATTATCTTTGGACCTTTTCTTTCCGGCACGTTGCTAACTCTTTTAGTTATCGAGATATAGACGGTTTTAGCAAGGGCACTCATATATAGCCGAAATTTGACCTTTGGTGACCTCATTATTGACTTGACTCCTAAACAACACCGATATACTTTCGATAGAGCTTGTCTCGGGCTATCTAACAGCGTTTTTCACTTGTCGCTTCATTGCGTGGTTTTCGAGATCTTGGGGGTGGGGGCGAAAATCCCCCCCCCCCCCCAGGCCGTTCGTGGTTGGTGCGAACCCCCGGCAGTGCAAGGGACGCGGGTTAACCCTTACCCTACGGGGGGGGGGGGCCTGACAGGCCCCCCTGATGTTTTTGCTTGAATATTTGTGTATACATGCTGCACATCTTGCTGAAATTTTCCGTAGCAGAGTTTACAACAATTATACTATGCTGTAACAATTTAATTGAAATTGGTTGAATAGTTGGGGAGATAATCATGTTTTGATGATGTCATGTTGGTGGAAAAACGATAAATATTTGACAAATGGTAGAAACAGAGTTTTAAAGTAAATTGCAAACGCAATGCACCAAAGATGCAAAATTGCATTGTCTTTGAAATGGCAATCTCGGATTTTCAAAAGTTTGGGTTTTTGACTCCTAAAATAAAATAAAACTGTTCTTTTTAATCCCCACAAGATCTAAATTTTCGAAGATATTCAAAAACCGGAATATATGTGAGAGAACTAAGTATGGACAATATCCTTACCAAATTTCAAAGCAATATCGTCATTTTTGACTGAGTGATGGCTCCCTAAGTGTAAGAAACTGATGACGTAATTTTTTTAATAACTTTTATTGACGTTTTTGACAAGATACGAACAAATAATTACCTTTTCTCTATTTCTGAGCTACAACTGGTCTAAAAACATGCCTTTTTATTTAAATTTATCAATTTCTAATTTTTAGGTGTTCTGAACAGCAAAATCGCTGTTCTGGACGTGGTAAATCCAGGGTCATTCACGTGACCTGGAATGCCACTCGTTGACCTGAACCCTAAAAATCGCATACTATTAGATTCCTCTCATGACAGGTAACATGCTGGTTCTTATCGAATTGCTCTAAGTTGCTTGGTTTGGAAGTTAACAGGGGGCCTGTCAGCCCCCCCCTTCCCTCCGTAGGGCGAAGGTGAAAAAAGCTCTCGTAGGGCGAGGGTTAAGGCATTCCGCGCCCATCTTCTGTTATCCACTATTTATGTATTGCAATAATTTTATCTGATCCTAGGTCATATAGAGAGATATATCTCCATATGACCTAGGATCAGATAAAATTGTTGCAATACATCATGTTACATACAGTTATTGTCCTGTTCGTGAAACATATTGTACAATAATACAAATCGGAAATACAGCACGATTTGGGATTCCATCTTCGAAAAATCTGTGTGGCCCCCCAGTTAAAATCCATTACAGGAGGCCGTGGGAAGAGGGACTGGCGGGACGGGAGGGAGGGAGAGAGAAAGAGAAGGTATGGGACGAGGAGGAGGGCTGGCGGGACCGGAGGGAGGGAGAGAGAAAGAGCAGGTATGGGACGAGGACGAGGAGGAGGGACTGGCGGCAGACGACGGAGGCTGCTCCGACGCCGTCGGTGTGTGTCGGTCCGCCGGTCCGGCCGGCCGGGCAGCAGTGTGGCCGTGCCGCCGCCGAGCCGACAGAGCAGTGCCGACAGCCGCAGACGGCGCGACGGCACGTCCCGGCAGCCCGCACGGTACCGACGGTACAGCAGCCCGCACGGCACAGCCAGTCAGACAGGTGAGACAGCAGGTGGGGCCCATCGTCCCGGAGACAGCGCAACAGGGGGCTTGATTGGCCCAGGCAGGCACCACAGTCAGCTGGGACAATATCTCATTTCAATCACATCGCCAAAATTATCTGATTTGTAGTCGTGTCTCGGATGAGCTACTGAATTTCTAATAAAGTTGTGTAAGTTTTATTCTTATATTTTTCTTCTTCTTCAGACGAGAACAAATTGATTCCATAACACTGGTGTAGTTTTGTTGAAAAATTATAACTAATGTAAGTCAACAAAATGTGTTATTAAAAGTGACCTGTACGAAATTGCTTTGTTTCTCGCTTCAACAAAATTTTCATTTCTGACATTTTACATAACGTGAATTTCGGAATGACTTAAAATGGTTTTAATCACTGACGAATCCAACGGGTGCGGGCTTGCCCCCCCCCCCCCCAACGCATGCAATGTCCGAAATTGACACATTTCTGGTTTAAAAGAAAATTGTTACAACTTTTACGAAGGAAAGTTCCCATTAATGAACTAGTAATTGCATAATTAATGCATAACTGCGGCGAAAATCGATGAGTTTTTTAGAATCATATTGTAAAACCTCTGGGATTGGCCCCCAAGCCAGCACTTTTTACCGTCCTTTGGGGATTTGCCCACCAAGCAAGCACTTTTTACCGTCCTTTGGGATTTGGCCCCAAGCAAGCACATTTTACCGTCCTATGGGATTTGGCCCCCAAGCCAGCACTTTTTACCGTCCTTTGGGGATTTGGCCCCAAGCCAGCACTTTTTACCGTCCTTTGGGGATTTGGGCCCCAAGCCAGCAAGCACTTTTTACCAGTCCTTTGGGGATTTGGCCCCAAGCCAGCACTTTTACCGTCCTTTGGGGATTGGCCCCCAAGCCAGCACTTGTTACCGTCCTTTGGGGATTTGGCCCCCAACCAGCACTTTGTTACCGTCCTTGGGATTTGCCCCCAAGCAGCACTTTTTACCGTCCTTTGGGGATTTGGCCCCCAAGCCAGCAACTTTACCGTCCATTGTGGATTTGGCCACCAAGCCAGCACTTTTACCGTCCTTGGGGATTTGGCCCCCAAGCCATCACATTTTACCGTCCTTGGGATTTGGCCCCCAAGCCAGCACTTTTTACCGTGCCTTTGGGGATTTGGCCCCCAAGCCAGCACTTTTACCGTCCTTTGGGGATTTGGCCCCCAAGCCAGCACTTTTTACCGTCCTTTGGGGATTTGGCCCCCAAGCAATTATCTTTTTATCCCGTCCTTGGGGATTTGGCCCCCAAGCCAGCACTTTTTACCGTCCTTTGGGGATTGGCCCCCAAGCCAGCACTTTTTACCATCCTTTGGGATTTGGCCCCCAAGCAGCACTTTACGTCCGTTGGGATTTGGCCCCAAGCAGCACTTTTTACCGTCCTTTGGGATTTGTCCCCCCAAGCCAGCACTGTTTACCGTCCTTTGGGGATTTGGCCCCAGGCCAGCACTTTTACCGTCCTTTGGGATTTGGCCCCCAAGCCAGCACTTTTACCGTCCTTTGGGATTTGGCCCCCAAGCCAGCACTTTTACCGGTCCTTTGGGGATTTGGCCCCCAAGCCTGCACTTTTTACCGTCCTTTGGGGATTGGCCCCCAAGCCAGCACTTTTACCGTCCTTTGGGATTTGGCCCCCAAGCCAGCACTTTTACCGTCCTTTGGGGATTGGCCCCCAGCCAGCACTTTTTACGTCCTTTGGGATTTGGCCCCCAAGCCAGCACTTTTTACCGTCCTTTGGGATTTTGGCCCCCAAGCCCAGCACTTTTTACCGTCCTTCTGGGGATTTGGCCCCCAAGCCAGCACTTTTTACCGTCCTTTGGGGATTTGGCCCCAAGCCAGCACTTTTACCGTCCTTTGGGGATTTGGCCCCAAGCCAGCACTTTTTACCGTCCTTTGGGGATTTGGCCCCAAGCCAGCACTTTTACCGTCCTTTGGGGATTTGGCCCCAAGCCAGCACTTTTTACCGTCCTTTGGGGATTGGCCCCCCAAGCCAGCACTTTTTACCGTCCTTTGGGATTTGGCCCCCAAGCCAGCACTTTTTACCGTCCTTTGGGATTTGGCCCCCAAGCCAGCACTTTTTACCGTCCTTTGGGATTTGGCCCCCAAGCCAGCACTTTTACCGTCCTTTGGATTTGGCCCCAGCCAGCACTTTTACCGTCCTTTGGGGATTTGGCCCCAAGCCAGCACTTTTTACCGTCCTTTGGGGATTTGGCCCCCAAGCCAGCACTTTTTACCGTCCTTTGGGGATTTGGCCCCAAGCCAGCACTTTTTACCGTTCTGGATCCACTTTTGATTTAAAAAAAAAAATCCTGTGTGACCTTCTCATTCTTAAAAGTATGCGATTTGATGAGAATACCGCAGTCGCCATTACGTCTATGGTCCTTACGAGCGAGTGCCGCTCGTCCTTCTGTGGTGTAAGGAAAAATCTGAATAGACGGCCCGACGCGACCCGGCCCGGCGACCTACACGCGAGATGCGATTGCCTGCGAGACGCGATTTGCCTGCGAGACGCAAAATATGCTGCGTTTCAACCCCATTTTGCCCTACCCTCGTCCGGGTTGGGCAAAATTACTACGTGTTCGGGTAAGGGGGGTTGGTACGATCCCCCACCCACACACTTAGCGTTTCGCCCCTAATTGAGCTAGAGCTTCAAGTCAAAACCGAACGTGCTGCTTGTGACGAGAGCGAGCCGCCGATACCCGTTGTTAAGGTCTTGGGTCAATAGGTCTTTGGGTCTCTGAGGTCATGTCAATGACCCAAAAGTCATAAACATTTTAATGCGTACAATTGAATTGTATCGAGCTAGAATCGTGAATGAGCATGTCATAATGCCTAATGGGTGCCAAATTCGTAATCAGCTCAATCAAATCCTGGTTCCAGTCATCCAGTCAAATCAAATTCCTCAATCAAATCCTGTACCGTCACAAAATGTCCTAAAAACTGCCATATTCCAAAAAGGTCATATCGGGTCATCTGAGGTCAGTGACCTCGGTTGACCTGTGGAAGCGCATGACCCCATTTGAACATATAATTTTGTAAAATGGATCCCAAATTTGAAATCAGCGTCACAAAATGTCCTAGAAACCGCCAGAAGCCCAAAAAAGTAATCTGAGGTCATCAGAGGTCAATGACCTCAGTTGACCTCTGAAAAGGTCAATCGGGGTCACAATGTCAGTGGAAACCACAACTGTCACCTGGAAACACCTGTGCATATGCTCCTGAACAACAAACACTCGGAAACTGCACAAGTTACAAGCATCGATACTGCGGGACGCCAGTTGCCGCCTGACATAACCATG
>JAXIVJ010019248.1:0-20314 GCA_036785665.1 Chirona hameri | reverse complement strand
CCCCGGCCGGGGAGAGCTGTGGGGCACCTCCCCGGCGCTCCAGACGGGCCGCAGCCCCCGCCCGCACTGCCTCGCACTTAATTCGCACGACACCGCGAGGCAGTGCCCCATGCCGCCGGCCGAGCGTGCCACCCGTCAGCCCGTTTGGCTGGCGAATCGCACGCACGGCCGGCCGACCGGCCCTGCAAAAATTGCAAGGGCCGGTCTCGGGTTGGCCCGGTTGGGTTAGGGCGGGGGCATCGTGCAGCCTCATAGGCCAAGGCACAAGTCTACTCTCCACGGTTGGTCGGCGCTCCTCACGCCCGACCGGCCGACCGGTCCCGCAGCGTATCCTGAGGACCGGTCCCGGATGGGGGAGAGCAGGTCCATACTACAAGCACGCGAGACGATGCCCAGGGCGCTCACATCGCTACATTGTGGACATGACACGGTTCACTCATTGCAGACAGGCTAAACAAAGGCGGCCGGCGATGGTGCCCCGCGGGACCGTCCGGCAGACACACGTCACACTCATCAGCGCAGCGAATACGTCACCGAATACGTCACCGAATACGTCACCGGCCAGTCGAAGTACCCTGTCGACACCTCGACAGGACCGGTGCGTCACTCAAAACTCAAGTACATTGCCGTCTGCGATAAACGGTTCCCATCTCGCTCGCAAACTATCGATCTTTGAGTTCTTAATCGCAATACACTTTTCCATATTAAACATTTTTTGCAACGCCGGGCGAAATGCTTGAACATTTGGAGTAGTATCATTCATATGCTGCGCTACTATAAATTGCTTTGCCACCAGAACGATTAAATTTATCACTTTTTTGGAACTTAAGCATCCGAATAATATGTTGCGGCAGTTGAACTCAACGACCGTCGTTGATGCCATTTTTACGTTTACCGTGGAAGCTAGCTCTCTCCAAAATGACTGCAAGTCAGCACACCAGAAAAAGTAGTGCTGCATTGTATCGACTTCTCCACAGTTATCGCAAAATGGGTCGTCAATGACCTGCCTAGTGTATAGGAATTTCCTATTGGGGAAATATCTGTGGATTATCCTATGCTGAAGGCTTTGTAATCTGGTCGAAATTGTCACTTTAAATGCCATTTCATATACATTGTGCCAATCGTTACCAAACTCTATTCCTTCTGTCTCCCAGCGCCTCTGCGCATTAGGAATATTATCAGGTAACTGCTTGCTGTAAAAATGACTGGATTTAATGTTACTCAATACCACCTCTTTTTCTTTAATCACAATGCTAGGTTCCTCTCTACGCTCATCCACCGTAAGCGGCGCGCTACCGATCAGCGTCCTTTTCCACTGATTGGGAATCGCATGGCACCAACCCATATACACGAACGGATTTACTCGTAATGTGGGATAGGTCTCTAACAACGCCTCATATGTTAACAGTTCGCCTTCGCCGTCCGTAATATCGTCAATTAATGCGACATTGTCATTTTGCCTACTAACTAACGTTCGGTTCTGTACGCGTATAGCATTGTTGTGCCAAATACTCTGCATTCTGATTTTCTTCCCGGTTGTTAGCGGTACGATCGGATGTACGCCCTTATACCAAACCAGCATTTCTTTATAAAATTCCGGAATCGGCCTACTTAATATCCATTGCTCATCAAAATCAGTTCTTACTATGGTATCCAATGCCACCCGGATCTTCTGCTGCAACACCTGTACGAATGGGGTTTCTGACAGTCGCAACAGCCGCCCTACCCATGCAATTCTGCTTGACGTATTCATTATCTGAAGATCTGGCAACTTCAACCCCCCATTTTCCACCGGCATAGTCATGGTTCCTTTGGCCACCTTGGGGGGACGGCCTCGCCACACGAATTTCATGATGTGGCTCTGGATGGTAGCCAACATTTTCTTCTCAACTCGGGTGGCTGCCATAAGGTATATGAGCTGCGACACGACTAAAGACTTGGCTACTGTTATCCGCCCTTTAATTGTCAAGTCACGTTGCGACCATTGATCCAGTGTGCCCTTTATTTTTCTCTCTACCGCATCAAAATTCTTCTGATTACAGTTATCCATGGCACTGAACCATACGCCGAGTATTTTCGTGCTCTCAGCCGGTGCACAGCCGCAAATCTGCTGCCCGCAGCCTTTTTTCCGACCAAGCCACATAAACTCGCATTTATCCATGTTGAGTTCAAGCCCTGAAATGTTCCCGAAATCGCACACCAGTTGCGTAGCCTTTTCGGCATCACTTTTAACGAACAGAGTGGTATCATCGCAGTATTGCGTCAACTTGAAAAAGTTACCACTTACTTTTATTCCCTGAATGTCTGTTCTTGCTCTGAATTTAATGGCTAAAATTTCCACTACTAATGCAAATAAGGGGGCCGAGGCGGGGCAACCCTGTTGCAATCCACGAGAAGGTTGAAACCATGCCGACGTAAATCCGTTGTTGCTTACTGTTAGTTCAGATCCGTGATGCAACAACTTAACCCAGCTGATGAAACTATCACCAAAATTAAACTCTTTAAGTGCTTCATATAGGAAACAGTGCTCAACCGTGTTAAACGCATTTCTAAAATCGAGTGCCATAAGAAGGCCGTCTAACCTATCCGCTCCGCAGTAATGTATGACGTCTGCTATGGTCCGCAGGTTTGTGCCAATGTACCTGCCCCTCATTGATCCCGTTTGATCGGACGCGACGATTTTGTCCATAACGGCCATCATTCTATTGGCCAGAACCTTGGCAACGATTTTATATATTATGTCTAGCAAACATATTGCTCTCTTGTTCTTAATCAGTTTTTGGTCGCCCTTCTTCGGTAGCAGCGTTAATACCCCTCTGCGCTGGGTAACAAAGAATATCCCCTTTTCCCTGACTTGATTTATGTAAGTTACCACCATGTCTCCCAAATCCTTCCAGAAGAAAAGGAAAAATTCCTTTGAAAATCCAGAGACTGACGGAGATTTATTGTTTAGCATCGCTCTCAAAGCTCTCTCACATTCCTGATTGGAAATATCCCCCTCGCACGAGTTTTTATCCACCTGGTTAAGTTGCGAACAAACTGAGGGTTGCAAAAAGTCCGCAACCTGCGCGCCATCGAATACCTGGCCTTGTGTTGCATAAATGCCCTCATAGTGTTCCCGGCAATAGTTCAGAATTTCCTGATTACCCGTCACAAAATCACCATTTGAAGTTTGTAGCACCGCTATGTGTTTCTCTTTATCTCGACGCGCGTTGAGCTTAAGGAAATATTTAGTCGGCTTCTCGCCTAGCTCCAACCAACGGGCTCCTGACCGAATCATGGCTAATTTGCCCTTTTCCTCTTCTATCTGATCCAGGCTCATACGGAGCGTGTTGTGATTAGCCACCACAGCCGGTGTCGGTTTCTCACTCAGCTCTATCTCACATTTATCTAAATCATCAACCAACTTGGTATGTCTCTCTCTTCTTGCTCGTGCTTTGTGCGCCGATAGTTTTATACTCTGTACTCGAATCTCACTTGTGAGTATCTCTAAACGCAAGCCGAGGTCCAGAACGTTTGCATAAACACCACGCTCGGTGCTTGCCCGAATTATTTCAAGTCGGGTGATCTGTACGAAGGAGGGATCTTCTAACAGCCTATTGTCAAAGCGGTAGAGCCCTCTACCCCTATCGTTACCAAACATTCTTAGCTCGAAATTGACCAGGCTATGGTCACTCTGAACGCCGGGCCTGATTTCGATGCGTTTCAGCAGATGATTAGCAGTCAAGTTGCTGCTGGCAAATACATAATCTATTCTTGATTGTTGCAGCGGATTAAGTCTGCGCCATGTGTAACGCCGCCTAGGACCATAGCGTTCGCGCCACACATCGATCAAATTACATTCTTCTAGCAAACCCTTAAGCTTTTTGGCTGCCTGCGTTACGCGAAATCTGCAATTTTGCACGTCTAAATCGGACAGATGTAGGTTTAAGTCTCCACTTACAATTAGCTGCGATCCCTGATCTGTAGGCATCAAATCTATTTGTGTCCGTGGACGGACTCGTTTTCTTCACCTCAGTATTCACAAACAATGTTAACATGATACCTGCTGAAACAGGCAGTTTTGAAAATATTTGTATACATTTTTACTCCTAAAATCGGTCTTAGCGTTCTCACCATAAAATACGACATCAGGAACTCAAAGTGACAGGTTTCCTAGCTTGCTACGAACCAGACCCAGATATGAATCAGATAGGACAAAAAGCCGCAGTTATAAGATGAACAACAGGGCCCAGGTGTGTCGTGCTGCGCAATGACGGACGCGTCTCGATGGACATACACAGTGGTGCCGATTTCACGTTTTTCTTCATTTGATTATATCAAGATTTATTGGCAAATAAGTGCTGATCATCTCAAATAACCTCACTCGATCTTGTAGGGGTCACTGAGCAATAATTGTACTTAGGTCATCAAGAATGAGCTATAATAACATGATCTTAAAATAATTATTCTGATCTAATGCGTATCCTCTCTGATACGACAAATTTGTATATTTTTTGTCGTTGACTTATAATGGGAAGGTCACGAAACTGACCTGACCTTAGATCACCGATATTAAAAATCCGAGATAGCATGGTCGTAGGTATCTATGGCTTGATTACGTTCTGTGAGGTTTGAAGTGCTGAGCAAACACTGTGGCCAGTGGCTGTGGCACGACCACAAAGCTCGCGTGTGCATTTAACTATGTTTAAAATAATCCTGACTTTGTAAAAGTTGTTAAGATTTCCTTAAAATCATATGTCAATTTTCGGTCGATTTCAGCCGTTTAGGGGCATGGCACGATGTTACATCCGCCATTGAGCACCCCAATTATTTTTGAAAATCCACACCCCTGACTGGTAGACTTGGTTGCCGGAGGTAAGGCGGCAGAGAGCGGCGCACTGACTGGCCAGCTGTAAGACAGCGCAGGATCCGGGAGCAGCAGCGGCTCCAGCGAAGTCGAGCTGGAACGAGCTGGGGCTGAAGCCCAGCTGCTGCGAGCTGGGTCGGCGACGGCTGGCTGCACTCGCCGCTTGGTGCCCGTTTCGCGGGTTCCGCCGCCTGCAGGCGAGCGCGACTGGGCTGGACGCGCAACCGGCACGCCGCGCCCGTGCTCGGGCGGCGTAGGATTGTTTTCCAAAAGACAAACGAGCAAAATAGATGGCATTGCAGATATTGCTTTCTAGCATGCTGTTGAAGAACGGATATAGGCCGGAGTCGGAGTTGGAGTCGGAGTCGGAGTCGGAGTCGATTTTGTTCAGGCCGGAGTCGGAGTAGGAGTTGCCAAAGTTCTTTCGACTCCGCAGCCCTGGTCGGCGGCCTGTCGGCTTCGGGGTCCGGGGACTGGCATTGTATGCTGTCCCACTGCACGTGAGACGGGGGAGCGGCCAGCGACGACGTACCGTGCAGACGATTGCAGCGACATCTCTCTGCCGTACCGCCGTGCCGAACGCCGATGCTCCTGTATACCTGATGTTTAGCTACGATTGCCCTCGTTATGGATGCATGATGCATTAATGTTGTTTTACTCCCCCCCCCCACCCGCCCCCATTGTATCCTAGTGTTCGAACCTGCGACGCGGTTTGTCATCTTTTATTTTCACCTCGACAGGAAAAGTCACTGAATGTATTGTGGATGTCGTTGTACGTCTAAATAAATAAAATAAATAAACGTCCTCGTCGTGGGCCGTTTCCGGTACTACAAAAAGGACAGCTAGTACCGCTCTGCGGTCGCTAAATCGCGTATGATTCCTATGCATACTTACTGTATCCATGCGCGGACCCAGGCACGTAGCCAGGATTTCGTCCAAGGGGGAGGGTGGCGACGTCTCAAAAGGGCCCCCTTCCCGAGCGTTGAAAGGGCCCTTTCCCAAGCGTTGAAATGGGCCAAACAAAACGGATGAAAAGGCACATTACAAGGATGGATAATGCAGCATGACCAGTGGCGGGCTCAGGGGGGGGGGGGGGGGGGGGGGGGTACCGGGGTCATGACCCCCCCCCCCCCCCTGGGGCTCAGGAGCACCACCAGCATATCACGGGTACCACCGGCCTGTCAGGGGCACCAGCGCAATGGCAGTTTAAAAAACACGTTTATTTTTGGAATGGCGATAGTAAAATTAAAACCAAACTATAAATAGATCATAACAAAATGTAACTCTTGGTATATAGTTGATGGCCAGGGGCACCACCGCGCCGGCGTACCAGGGGCACCACCACGCCGGCGTACCAGGGGCACCACCGCGCCGGCGTACCAGGGGCACCACCGCCCCGGCGTACCAGGGGCACCACCGCGCCGGCGTACCAGGGGCACCACCGCGCCGGCGTACCAGTGTGACGACCGCGCCGGCGTACCAGTGTGACGACCGCGCCGGCGTACCAGTGTGACGACCGCGCCGGCGTACCAGTGTGACGACCGCGCCGGCGTACCAGTGTGACGACCGCGCCGGCGTGCCAGTGTGACGGCCGCGCCGGCGTACCAGTGTGACGACCGCGCCGGCGTACCAGTGTGACGACCGCGCCGGCGTACCAGGGCCACGACGGCGCCGGTGTACCAGGCGCACCACCGTGCCGGTAGGCGGCACCGTGGGGCGAGGACAGGCACCGGGGCACCGTGCCTCCTTGAATCCAGGAGAGGAAAAGAATGGCCTGTTGCCGCCATGAAATCATAAGCATTGGTCGCTGGATTTTGTATTCATTTCGCGAAATGATGCTAAATTAGAATTGCTATATTATGCACAAATAACTTCATGCCTCCCGTCCCTTGGGCTATGCACCGACGCCCCTTTATACCAGATGCCACAACGTATCGGACTCGAGGGGTCCTGAGGGCCCCTCGGGAGTCGGGATCCGCTTCCATAGGCGGTGGAACAGGGGAGGGGGCGGGCACCGGGCACCGTGCCCCTTTGAATGCAGGAGGGGGAGGAAGAGGGGGGGGGGGGGGGGGGAAGGAGGGAGGGGGCACCAATGCCCTGATGCCCCCATGAAATTGCTGAAAACCCACCTATTTTATGCGAAATGGTGCAAAATTAAGTGACAAAAAAGCACCGCTTCGCGGCGCATATTACTCACATACGTGTGTCCTGATAAATCATCGTAAAAAAATATCACACTTTGGTGCCACTGCGGCGAAATTCCTTTTATCTTTGCGGTGGAAGAATGTCATTGAGTGGCTGCATTGGTGCCCTTGTGCTGATACATATATAGAACATATCGAATATAGAACATATAGAACACATATAGAACATATCGCATTTTTGAGGGCCGAGTTATCCAGACTAAAAAATAAAGCAAAAAAAATCCGCGCCGCTACGCGGTGCAAATAAATCATTGTTCTTTTCCAGTACAAAAGGGTCTAATATAGACTGTACACACTGGCGGCTGCAGGGGGAGGGGCATGGGGGCCATGGCCCCACCTGGGGGGGGGGGGTAACATGACGTTTGACCCCACCTTTTGCTCCAGACATATTTCCTCGTTTTGACCCTGCATCCTGGTTAAAATTTAGTCCTCCAGCCCGCTCAAAACCTCCAATTTTGGCGCCGCTTTGCGGCGCAATAATAGTTGTGTGGGTGTCCATTTTGCGTAAATACCATTGATAGTTATGTTTAAGCGCAGCTTTTGTGACAAATTGTATTCAAGCCCCTCCCTTCGCAAAAGCCTGCCTATCTTTTTTAGTTCCATAACATTGTTGAAGTCCGCACGAGACACAAAACAATTTGATACACTGCTATCGCATGCATAATATTTACTGCTCGTAAAAAAACTGCTACTGCTCGTTACTGCTCGCCCCTGGTTACTGCTCGCTGAACCTCGACTACCCTCTTGGTCAAGTTGTCCCTCCCCCCTTCATCAGCCGACTGGTGCCGCCCTTGACTGTACAAATTATATATTTTAGCTCCATTCGCGGCACTTTAAATGATACAAAGGGTATGACGATATTGCAAATAGCTATAGCCGTTTTGTCAATAAAAAATGCTGAAATAGGGGCACCCTCAAAATATAGTGGACCAAATCCGTTGAGTTTTCAGATTTGGGCACCACTGCAATTGATGACCCCACCCCTTGAAGACTTTCTGGATCCGCCTCTGAGTATGACAGGTATGGCATGGGCCATACTAACTTTTAGGAGCTGGAGTTAGCAAGCTGCCATATCAACTTTGGAACCAGCGACACCAATTTGAAATCAGCTATACCAGCTTCAAATATTTGTTTAGGCTCAAGACTTGGAACTCTTTTTAAAAAAATGGGTCTTATGCCCTGGATATGCATTCTCATCAATGCGTCGCATTGCGTATGGTGCGAACCTCCAAAAATGTTATTATGTGTTTAAAAGTGCGGTAAAAAAGTGCAAAAGCGAACTATTTTGCCCAATTATATAGGAAAGTAGCAACGTAACACATAAATTCGCCTAGAAACAACACGTTTTTTTCCTCTAACCTGCATATAATTGAATTTGCAGTTAAATTACGCCGCGGATCGGCGCGAAAAGTTTTAGTTTTATTCCCTGGACAACTGCGTTCTTATTGTTGAAAGGCCCAGGGTCTCTTCAGATCGTCTAGGGGCCTCTCCGACCTTTTAAACGCTCTTCAGAGGTCCTTCCGACCTGGCCAGGGATTGCACTGGATGCTTTGTCGCCCTGCCGACATGCTCAGGGGACCCTCCGACATGCATAGGGGCCCCTCCAGTCTGGCTAGGAACTCATCTGGTATGTTCAAGGGCCCTTCCGACCGGCCCAGGGACCCTTTCGGTCTAGTCAGGGGCCCCTCTGACTTGCCCAGGAGCCGGGCGATCCCCTCCGATCTGCCCAGCGACTCTTCTGGTCGGACTTTGCTGGCTGTTTTGTCGCCCTGCTGACCTGTTCAAGGGGCCCTGCGACCTGCCCTGGTACCCCTCCATGCTGGCTAGGGGCCAATTCGCATGTTCAGGGGCCCTTCGTATCCACCCAGGGCCCTTTCGGTCTGGTCAGGGCCCCTCCGATCTGCACAAGTGTCTTTTGAACTTTCCAGAGGCCCTCTGGTCTGTCCAGGGGCCCTCTATCCTGCTAAGGGGCCCTTCCAGCCTGGCATAGGACCGCGCTGGCTGCTTTGTCGCCTTGCGACAGGCTCCGAGGGCCCTCCGACCTGCCGTGGGGCCCATCCGTGCTGACTATGGACCCATTCGGCATGTTCAGGGACCCTTCTGACCCACGCAGTGCCCTTTCGGTCTGATCAGGGGCCCCTCTGACCTGCACAGGGGCCCTTTGAACTTCCCAGGGGCCTCCGGTCTGTCCAGGGGCCCTCCAGCCTGCTCAGGAGCCCTTAATATCTGGCAAGGGACTGCGCTGGCTGCTTTGTCGCCCTGCCGACATGCTTAGGGGCTTCTCGACCTGCCCCAGGGCCCCACTGTGCAGGCTAGGGGCCCATTCGACGTGTTCCGGGGCCCTTTTACCCGCACAGGAGCCCTTTCAGTCTGGCTAGGGGCCACTCTGAAATGCACAGACCTCTTTTGAACGTCCAAGGGGCCTTCTGGTCTTTCAGAGAGGGCCCTGGTGGCCCTAAAGAGCCTCTGAAGTGCTCTAAACTCTCTAAAGACCACGCTTCGCGTGGTAAAGAAAAGAGCCCATGATACCGCGCTTCTCGTGGTCTCGTCGTTTTTTTCGGCGCGCACAGCGCGCCGAAAAGGGCCCCCTGGCCTCCAGAAGGGGGAAGCCCCCCTCCCCCCCCCCCGTTGGCTACGTGCCTGCGTGGACCAAACTCAGCTAACACATTGGCACTTAGTCGTTCCGGCTATTTTCTAAGCTTACACAAAGGAAAGGGTACCTTTCTTGCAGCCATTTCCTTACCGGATGTTTGCATTCTGATGTTGCAAACATCTAACTTCACCTCCTGCCTTCTTTCAAGTCTTGTGTAGTGTGCTATTGCCATACGTATGCATTGGTGTATGGTGCCAAATTGGCTTGTCAGCACGGGCACCTGTTGGAGGGAGGGAGTATTGCGTGGACTGGAGTGGTCGGTCGATGGACTGGAGTGGTCGGTCGATCCACCCAAATCTCAGGCCCCTAGAAAAGTTAATAAGATGTGAGAAAGGCTGTCCGACCGGCTGATACACTCAGCCTACACTCAGCTGATACACTCAGCCTACACTCAGCTGATACACTCAGCCTATTCAGCATCAGCCAATTGGCAGCCGATAAAGGCCGATACACACAACCTGCCGACCTACTACCAGCTACAGTCCTATCCTGCTACAGCTGCCACCCCAGTCTATCCAGTAACCAGGGGTGGTAAAAGTGCTTTGAGTGGCCCCGACCAAAACTGGCACATACAAAAATGACCAGGCACAGATGGGGGCATTTTTTTTTTACTTCATATGAATACCCTAACACCTGGTTTGCATACTCACATCATCCCTATATTTTAACCAGCGCCGTGCCGGGGGTTAGGCACCCCCCTCAGGTTTTTCGCGGATAGCGGGAAAACGGCGACGCACAGCGCCGCCATTTTTGGCAAAGCTGTTTGTGCATCAATTGTCCACATTATGTTTACAACAATATCGGGTCATCTTAGGTCAGGTCACCAGACCAGGTCACGTGACCCCACCTCCCAAAACAAACTTGTGGTCGTACCCCATTCACAGTTTTGAGATGATCGGTTCTAGACTTACAGGATTTCATAAGGTCACATATATCTGCAATTCGTTTATCTTGTATTTTTAATATCAGCGACATAAGGTCGGTTTAATTTCGTGACCTCCCCAATCCCATTATAAGTCTAAGGGGAAATATTCAAATGCTTCCTATTCTAAGGAGACGCAATATAGCAGTCTAAATCCTTCTGGATCATGTTATTATAGGACATTCTTGATGATCTAGGTGCCATTTTTGTTCAGTGACCCATACAGGGTCAGCCGAGGTTATCCGAGGTCACCAACAGTTGTATGTCAATAACTCTCGACATAATGACGATAGAGAAGTGAAACTGACACCAATGTGTTTATCACGTCGCGGCACAAAAATCTTCCGTAAAGAAAAGTCTTCCCATAGGCAACATTGAAGCCTGAAGTCACATTTGACCTGAAGTCACATTTATAAGTTGACCTGACCTGGTCAACACTAAAATAGGTCGAAGCGTCTTGACGAGACAAGCACGATGACGTCAAAATTATTGCCTTGTCGTTATTAGGTAAAAAGCTATTCGTGATAGACGTTTTTTAAATGGCCTTTTTGACATTTGATAAGCTCTGGAGCCTAAACTTTTGACCGGAGCTCAAATCGAGAACACCTTCGCGATTACATTTTTCAAGAGATTTCCATTGTTGTTTTCTGTTTGTTCCTAGCTAGGATAGTTCCTGTGATTCGCACTAGCACCCAGGGGCGCAGCCAGGGGTGAGGGCTATGGGGGCTAAAGCCCCCCCCCCTCCCCGTCGCGGCTCAGAGGGGCCCATTTCAGGCATGATAAAACCAAATTTAGCCTCAGAAAGCGAGCATATCAGGACCAGAAAAGGCCCATCTCAGCTCTGAGGCCCGGGAAGGGCTCATCTTAAGTCCGGAGAGGGACCATCTTGGGCTCAGAAAAGGTCCATCTCATGCCTGGAAAGGGCCCATCTTAGGCTCTGAATGGGCTCATATTAGGCTCCGAATGGGCCATCTCAGATTTTGAAAGGGCTCATCGTGAACTCGGAAAAGGCACATTTCAGGTTTGGAAAGGGCCCATCTTAGGCTCAGAAAGGGCCCATCTCAGGTCTGGAAAGAGCCATTTTAGGCTCTGAATGAGCTCATATTAGGCTCAGAATGGGCCCATCTTAGGCTCTGAGTTGTCCCATCTCAGTTTTTGAAAGGGCCCATCGTGAATTCAGAAAGGGCCCGTCTTAGATCTGAAAAGGACCCATTTTAGGCTTTGAAAGTGAGCAGCCTGCATCTCAGGTCCGGAAAAGGCCCATATCTGCTCTTAGGTCCGGGAAGGGCCCATCTCAGATCCGGAGAGGGGCCCATCTTAGGCTCAGAATGGGCCGGTCTCAAGTTTTGAAAGGGCCCATCGTGAATCCAGAAAGGGCCGTCTCAGGTCTGAAAAGAGCCCATTTTAGGCTTTGAAAGTTCTGCATCTCAGGTCCGGAAAAGGCCCATCTCTGTCTGCTCTTAGGCCCGGGAAGGGCCCAGCTCAGGTCCAGAGAAGGCCCGTATAATTTAGCCCTGAAATAAAAAAAGGTCTGGAGAGGACTGGGAAGTCTGGGAATCTTTGAGCTGGAGAAGGACCGTTTCGGTAAATTCGGCCCAGAAAGGCCCCATGGCTGGTTAGGGCTCATCTTACCCTTGCACTCAGACATGGCATGATCAATGATGGCTCACATGCAGACTGGAAATCCCATCTCAGATGTCCCATCTCAGATCTGGAAAGGGCCCATCAAAGTCGTAGAAAGTCCCCCCCCCCGCCTGTCTTGAGTTTGGGAATAGTCCAATTCAGGCCCGAGAAGGGCCCATCTCAGGTCTGGAAAAGGCCAATCAGAGGTCTTGAAAGGACTCATGTTTAGACCAGAAAAGGACTATCATCGGCTCAGATACCTGATGCAGAAAGCTGCCCATATGACATCTCGAGGGGGGGGGGGGACAAATGCCCATTATGCTAAAATTGGAGGGAAAATGCCCCCGGGCTCCGGGCGTAGTGGGTTACATTAACCATGCGGCGTCAGGCGTCAGCAGTGTGCGGGGGACAGGGCATTGACAAAATATAAATAAATACAATACAAATTAGTTGAGGCAGAACAAAAGCCTTTGTCGAATTAATCCTGGATCCGCTTTTGTCATCATGATTCGTGATCCCATTTCTTTTAATATTTGTGTGAGGGCTTTTGATAATTGGTGGTATATAGTTGTGGCGGAGGCGGGGGAGGGGCAGGAGGGACAAGTTGCCCCCCAACTCCATCCGAATTAAACATTAACCCGCCATTGACGGGGGGGGGGGCGAATTTAACGCCCCCTGATATATTTTCGCAATAGCTCAAAAACCAAAAGCGCTATCAACGTGAAACTTCGGGTACCTTCTTCTAAATCACGTTTACGTCTTCTGTTAAAATAATAAAGCAATTTTGTCGAGCAAACTTCGAGTTATTTTGAATTTAGTGACGTTACTACACACGAATTTTACACCAAAATCAGCTAAAATGTAACAGACCGTACAAATGCATTTTGTTTTAGCAAAATCCAATCAAAAAACGTCAAAAGATAAAAAATAACAGGGGCTACAACATAGCTATCTCAGATTAAAACAACAGTTTTTTTACCCCCAAAAATACACACAAAAATGGGGAAAATGCCCACAAAATCAAATTTGTAAAAGTTATTAAAAAAACGGAATATTTGTCAGAGAACCACATATGGGAAACAGCCGTGCCAAATTTCAGAATGATATCACCATTGTTGACTGACTTATGGCATCTAAAGTATGGGTAATTCATGACGTCATATTCAACAATTGCGTTGTGTGGCTTCTATTGACCAGAGACAAATCCATGGCAGTACCTGTATTCCTGAGACTAAACTGGTCTAGAAGCATGTTTTGTTTTATTTAGATTGATCAATTTCAAATTTTGACCTTCAGTGACCTGAACTTGACCTGAACTTGACATTAACTTCACGTAAATGAAGTCAGGTGGTAAAATGACTATCACTATCGCATTGTATGTACGTGGAAAATAACTCGTAAAACATGTGTTGCATGACTTTCGTTGATATTTTGAGCATAGTGACCTTTTGTGACCTGACCTTGACCTTGATCTTGGCCAACAATCTCACTTTAGCTCATGCGGGATGTGTATCATACCTTTGGCATGACTTTGGGTGATCATGGTCGTAATCGAAGGCTTTGGCTGGAAAGTATGGCCCATAAACATTTTTGAGTATGCTTTAGTCTCATAGAGTATGCTTCAGTCTCATTGAGGGATTTCGATTACCGCATTGCGCGTCTCGCTGCGGTCATTGGTTCGGAAGATAACCAGGGGGGGGGGGGGCGTTTAACAACCCCCCCTCAGTCAATGGCGTTCTGCTGAGACCTCAGTCAATGCCGGGTTAACCCATTGGCGTTGCATGAAAATAATATACTTCCAAAAATCAACTTTGCCCCCTAACTATAAAGAGCTTCCGCCGCCCCTGATGTTGTCACCCCCTCTGCCCCTTCCCTTGCTACACCCCACGGCATCACTAGCGGATCCAGGGGGGGGGGGCAAAGCGGCAATGTGTCGCCACTGCCCACAGACCACAGACCACAGACCAAATAACCCAGACCACAGACCACAGACCAAATAACCCAGACCACAGACCCACAGACCAAATAACATTACTAGGGACAAATCCAAGTACACATGTACTTTAACATGGGACCATATTAGGGATGGATGGAAATTAACAATTTTGAATTGACAAAAAAATGGGGAAAATATTTTGTTTAATGAACATTACAAACAAATTAAAGGTATTTGTTTTTGTTGGGGGGGGCATCATCCAATGCTAAGGGGCCCACTTCGGTTAGCTCCCCACTCCCCGTCGCAAAATCCTGGCTGCGCCCCTGCTAGTACCCCGGCCCCGGCCCCGGGGAATCTATTGTCCTGATTTCCCGCGCCGTGCCGCGGGAGGGGGGGGGGGGGGGGGGGGGGAGTTTAGACGCACCCTAAGGTTTTTCAACGATAGCGAAAAAACGGCGTCGTGCAGCGCCGCCGTTTTTGGCACAGCTGTTAACCCGCGCACTGCAGGGGGTTGATTTCCGACCCCCCCTCAGGTTTTTCAAAGATAGCGAAAAAACGGCGGCGCGCAGCTCCGCCGGGTTTTGATACACCTGTTAGGACATCAATTGCGCACACTTTGAGAAGAAAAAAATATGCTCGGGTCATCTCAGGTCAGGTCACCAGACCAGGTCAAGTGACCCCACCACCAAAAATGTTTGCAGTTGTGCCAAAGCCAGAGTTTTTCACCGATCAGGTTAAAACTTACAGGATGTCATGAGGGCATCAGTACTTACAATTCGCATAACTCGGAATTTTGATATCAGTAACCTAAGGTCAGGTCAATTTCGTAACCTCCCCATAATAAGTCAATGGGGAAATATACAAATGCTTCCTATTGCAAGGATATGCATGGTACTAGTCCAATTACTTCTGGATCATGTTATTATAGGATATTCTTGATGATCCAAGTGTAAGTTTTGTTCAGTGACCCCTATTGGGTCATTTGAGGTCATGCGAGGTCACCATCACTTTTTTTCAATAACTCTCGACATAATGCAGATAGATAAGTAAAACAGACATCAATGTGTTTGTCTCGTCGAGACACGTCTTCCCATATGCAAAATGCCCTACTTGGGTCACCACTTGACCTTGACCTTAGGTCAAATTTTTAAGTTGACTTAACAAGGTCACCATATATATCATTCAAAGCGCCTTGACAAGATAAACACAATGGCGTAAACATTTTTCCGTTATCTTTACTAAGTAAAAAGTTAGTAGCAAAAAACGATTTAGCAAAAAAAAACGGATTTTTTTTCTTTTTGACCTCTGGAGCCTCAAATATTGACCTGAGATCAAATCTGAGGACACCTCAGCGATTATAAATTTTACTGGCTGGCGTTTGCTTCTTTCCGTTTGTTTCTAACTATCATCTTTTCTGAGATATATGGGAATTTCTGGAGCGATGTCCTAAAACAGGAAAAACTGGAAAATTTGACCTTCGATGACCTCTGGTGACCTCAATTTTGACCTGACTTAAAAAAACACTGAAATACTTTCGATAGAACATGTATGAAGCTATCAAATGCCTTTTTTTGCTTCTCGCTACGTTGCGTAGTTTTCGAGATCTCAGGGGGGGGGGGGGGGCGGAAATCAACCCCCCTGCAGTTCGTTTTCGGCGCAGTGCGCGGGTATTATTCCCTGCGGGCTATTCCCTGCTAGAATTACGTTAACCTGCGGGGGCAGATTCTGCCCCCCCCCCCCCAGAGATCTCAAGAACCGCTCAGTCGATTTCGATGGGAAAAACGCCATTATATTCGTAATGACAAGATCTCTCTTTTTAAATCCCAAAATTTCTTTTTTGTTTAAAAATGGGGGACCAGGGGGCAAAAATGCGAATATTTTGGGTGTTTTTTGAAAGGTCATTGCGGCCATGCCGTTTGACCGATTTGCATGCCCCAAAAGTTTTTGAGCTTCAAATGTACTGGTCTGCAATATACCAAAAGGTCACCAGGCCAGGTCACGTGACACCACCTCCAACAAAGTGTGCAGTCGTACCACAGCCACAGTTTTTGGCCGATCGATTTCGTACTCACAGGATTTCATAAGGGTAATGGTACCTACACTTAGTTTACCTCGGATTTTGTTTTATATCGGTGACCTAAGGTCGGGTCAAATTCGTGACCTACTCATTATAAGTCAATGGGGAAATATTCAAATGCTTCCTATTCTGAGGCTACGCATGATCTCAGCCCAATTCCTTTTGGATCATGTTATTATAGGCCATTCTTGAAGACCCAGGAGCATTTTTGGTTCAGTGACTCCACCAGACTGGTTATTGATTCGACTCTGATTGAATCGATTGTAATCGTTCAATCAAAATCCCTTGAATCAAAGAAGAATCGCTTCAGCACCAGATTTTTGTATTCATGAATCATGATTGAATCAAAACCCGCATAGAAACAAGGCTGATTGAATCATAAAGACTGTGCAATGCTATTTCAATGGTGAGTATAACGGGATTTGATCAAAAATGTTGAATCGGAAAGAATCATTTCTCAAAATGGTTATCCATGAATCAAACGGTGACTGAATCATTCATATTCCAAAATGAATCGTGATTGAATCCTTCCAAAAAAAAGGTGAATCAATAACCAGTCTGGACTCCACGTGTTGAATCTATCGTCCGGATTTTTTTCCCGTCGGATTTTTTTAAAATGTATTTTATTATTATTGGCAATGAAGAGCTGAAACACAACTGCTAATTATAAACCCAAATGTAAATGTACTTACATACATACTGACGTGATGAATATGATGATTAAGTGAATAATACATCTGAACTGGTTTTGACGATCAGTATTTCTAAGGGCATGATCGCTTAGTAAATTTTCACAGGAATGACATGGTAATGATTTTTGCTGGCATTTTGACCCCCCAAGTACTTCATGAGAAAGAGCATTTTGTCCCCGACCTTATCCATGAGGACAGCACACTTTACCACCTCTGCCAGTAACGCCTACAGTTTCTATCCTGCTACATCTGCCGCTCCATGGTCTATCCAGTAACGCCTACAGTTCTATCCTGCTACATCTGCCGCTCCATGGTCTATCCAGTAACGTCTACAGTTCTATCCTGCTACATCTGCCGTCCCAGTCTATCCAGTAACGCCTACAGTTCTATCCTGCTACATCTGCCGCTCCATGGTCTATCCAGTAACGTATACAGTTCTATCCTGCTACATCTGCCGTCCCAGTCTATCCAGTAACGCCTACAGTTCTACCCTGCTATATCTGTCGTTCCCAGGGGCTTATCCAGAAAATCTTCAAGGGAGGGGGGGGGGGGGGGTCATCAATTGCAGTGGTGCCCCTATGTATACTTAAATCTGAAAACTCAACGGATTTGGTCCACTATATTTTGAGGGTGCCCCTATTTCAGCATTTTTTTTATATTGATAACGTTGGCTATAGGTAGGTATTTGCAATATTAGTCTTACCCTTTGTATCATTTAAAGTGCGGCGGATGGTGCTAAAATATACCGTTCGTTCAGTCAAGGGCGGACCCAGACGGCTGATGAAGAGGGGTGGGGGAGGGGCAACTTGACCAAGAGAGAAGTCGAGGTTCGTGACCGGGAGGGGTAGCCGTTTTTACGAACAGTAAATCTTATGCATACGACAAACTATTATTGCGCTATTTGATTATTTAACTATTTGAGGTTTTGAGCGGGTTGGAGAACTAATTTTTACTATTGGAACCAGGATGCAGGGTCAAAAGGAGGAAATATTTCGGGAGCGAAAGGTGAGGTTAAAAGACATGTTGCCCGCCCCAATTTAAGGCAAAAGGTGGGGCCATGGCCCTCATATACCCCCCCCCCCCCCTGCGGCCGCCAGTGTGTACAGTCTATATTATATCATTTTGTACCGGAAAGACACCGATTGATTTGCGCCGCTTAGCGGTGTGACATTTTTTATTTAATTTTGTTTTGTCTAGATAACTAAACCCTAACAAAATCGAAAAGTTCTATACTATATATGTATCAGCCCAAGGGGGCCCTCAGGGACCCTCGATTTCGATACGTTGTTGCCTCTGGTATAAAGGCACGTTGGTACCCCTTCATAGCCCAAGGGACGGGAGGCATGAAGGGACATTTTTGTGGCATAATTTAGCAATTTTAATTTAGCAGCATTTCGCGATTTTTTTCCCCAGCGACCACTGCTTGTGATTTCATGGCGGCACCAGAACATTGTTTTCCCTCCTGGATTCAAGGAGGCACAGTTCCCCGGTGTCTCCCCTCGCCCCACAGTCCCACCTACCGGCACGGTGGTGCCCCTGGTACACCGGCGCGGTGTTGACCTTGGTTCAAAGAACACGGAATGATTTACGGCCGCGGCGCATATTTTTTTCTTTATTTTGGTGGTGCCCCTGGTGCCCGGCGCGGTAGTGCCCCGCGGCGTGGCTGTGCCCCCAGGTCCCAAGGGGGGAGGCATGACCCCCGTGAACCCCCCCTGGATCCGCCCCTGGTCGTCCCAGTCTATCCAGTAACGCCTACAGTTTATATTCTGCTACATCTGTCGCTCCATGGTCTATCCAGTAACGTCTACAGTTCTATCCTGCTACATCTGCCGTCCCAGTCTATCCAGTAACGCCTACAGTTCTATTCTGCTACATCTGCCGTCCCAGTCTATCCAGTAACGCCTACAGTTCTATTCTGCTACATCTGCCGTCCCAGTCTATCTAGTGACGCCTACAGTTTCTATTCTGCTACATCTGCCGCTCCATGGTCTATCCAGTAACGCCTACAGTTCTATCCTGCTACATCTGCCGCTCCATGGTCTATCCAGTAACGCCTACAGTTTCTATCCTGCTACATCTGTCGCTCCATGGTCTATCCAGTAACGCATACAGTTCTATCCTGCTACATCTGCCGTCCCAGTCTATCCAGTAACGCCTACAGTTTCTATTCTGCTACATCTGCCGTCCCAGTCTATCCAGTAACGCCTACAGTTCTATCCTGCTACATCTGCCGCTCCATGGTCTATCCAGTAACGCCTACAGTTCTATTCTGCTACATCTGCCGTCCCAGTCTATCTAGTAACGCCTACAGTTTCTATTCTGCTACATCTGCCGCTCCATGGTCTATCCAGTAACGCCTACAGTTCTATCCTGCTACATCTGCCGCTCCATGGTCTATCCAGTAACGCCTACAGTTTCTATCCTGCTACATCTGTCGCTCCATGGTCTATCCAGTAACGCATACAGTTCTATCCTGCTACAACTGCCGTCCCAGTCTATCCAGTAACGCCTACAGTTCTATCTTGCCAGTGGCGGATCTAGGTTTCGAGTTGGGTGTGGGGGAGGGGGGATTTCGCTCCGCGTTTCCTCCGCTAAAAGTTGTTGAGCGCGGGGGTCGGGGGGGGGGGGGGGGGTCGGGTCGTAAGAGCGAAGAGTCGTTGAGAAGGGGGGGGGGGGAGAGCGTAAACAAATAACATGTGTTGGGTGACGGGGAATTGACGTCAGCGAAAAATTGTTGAGCATCATAGCGTCGCCACCCTCACGGACAGTGTTCGTACAAGTTGGCAGATCTCCAAAAATGTGTACGTACCTACTGTCCGTGCAAGTTTAAGTTTTAAGGAACCATTTTGAAGGCGCACAAGGGGAAATATTTTTATCTCACAATTTTTCAGCTCACAATTATTTATATATCTGGTAGGTTTCGAAAATAAATTTGATAGGAATTATTCTATGAACTGAATGGTGCTGGAAAATTGACGATTTCTTGATAAAATACCCTAGATACGGTGGCTTACCAGACACGTTCGCCAGGCACACCATGTCCAAAGAACCGAAACATTTTTGTGTGTGATTTGAATCGACGATTGTGTTTGCGAATGAGTGTCAAGGACAAACAGGAAAGTGACTGCGGTGATAGTTATGTTATGCAGGTATGTAGCCAGGGGGCTGCAAAGGCAGCTCCTGGAGCTTCGGTGGGCCCTTCTGACCCGCCTGGGCTCCAGAGAGGAGAACGGTGACGATTAGCAAACGGTGTAGCTTTCTTTATGTTTAAAGTTGCAGCGCCAAATATAATACCGAAACTACAATGTCAGCCTCCTAACTCCAATTTCAACTACAAAAACATTTGTATCCTTTTTAG